>LD357402.1:48673-74071 GCA_001465055.1 Ptychodera flava
AGTTAAAAGTGCATGTATTGAAAATTATTTAAATCTTTTGTATATGCACAGCCGCAATCTTTTGTTTCCAGTCAAGATAATTCGTTGCAATTACAATCAAACTGGCCTGTCTATACTTAGCGATTAGAAAATATATGAAAACTAGCCCATGTCAACGGCCAAGAAATAAAAACAAATGCCACATTTCGTTGCAGACACACGAGGGCGTGAAACATCCGGAATGTATACGCGTATACTTATGTGTGGCGTGACACGCACTAATATTGTACAATTGATTGGATGTTTTCATGATCACACTGTGCTGACATACAGAGATATAACAATCCAACAACTTGCTTGAGAGATTACACTGAAATTAGCGGACATTTGTTATCTCATGCTTCAAGGAGACAGAATGGACAAGGCTATATTATGTCACGTGATGGATATGTAATGGTACAAGGGAGAATTACAGATTTGTATACATGAATAGCTTCTTTTATTCTTAATTTTACTAAAACAACGGCATATGCTTCCGCTTTCCCATTTTATCTTCCTTCAATGAATTTTCTTGTCGTTTGTCATAACGTAATCCCCGATATTTACAAAATTTGTTTTTATCGGAATTCCTGCGTTTTTCCTACATTTGCCAAACATGCACTTTTGCAAAAAACAGTAAGGCGGCATTTCATTTTTTTGTGCACAATTGTCGTTCTGCATAATTTTTGTCACTGACTAGGACCTTGTGACGGGGACCCTTTAAGAACTGGAATTCGTTTTGCGACCCCGTGGATAACAGGTTACACTTTTTTCGTCTTTCGGTAAGCTTTGCGCAATCACCGTCCGACCAGACCAGTTTTGTAGTTTGATTCTTTGACAGCGTCTAGAAATGCATGACTGTTATTTTCTTCGTATCAAACATTAGAAAAACTCAAAAACATGTAGCACAAACATACGCCGGGCAAAAAGAAAACCACCAATATTCTCAGATGAATAGGTGTACAAAATGATAGCTAACCATACCACAGGAGATAGCGAACCTCGATACCCTTGCCCCTGTCTGAAACAAATCAATTATAAAAAGAGCGCTTGTTATTCCCGGGAATTGTCAACTTTGAGAAAAGACGTCCGTAGACTTGAAATGAATGGGAGTAAATCACGGCCTGAACTTGAATCGAAATACTCTCATCACTGTGATGCAGCTAAATCAGCCTACCATCAGACTAGAATTGAGGGCGCACTGCAGATAATCGGATATTGTTTACGATTCGAACGCGATAACATCATGGAAAAGATAGATGTCATCTGCAAAAAACCTTACGCTATTCGAAGTATTACCGAACTCGCTGTTGGGTTGAATTCAATATGCTTGTACTGAACGATACAGGACAGATGTTGTCTGCCTGTCAAGTTGTAAGAGTAGGCCTAAGGTAGATCGCGCCTCGGGGACAGATATTTGGACTCCCTAACTTTAACAATTCTTTTCTGATATTCCACTTGTGGGAGTTCATTTTAAAGTTATTGGTGTAAGAAAACTTTTCACCGGCTTAGTTTTTCAAAATTCGAAAATTTATTTTTTCTCCATAAGGATAACACAGGGATGGGGGCCATTTTGAATTTTAAATATCGGTAAATCTTTACTTATTTGTTTCTCTAGTACCAACATTTTCAAGGTGACCCCCGATTTTTATTCTTGATTTTGAAAGAGAATGGGTTGAGAGTTTCGTTAATTAAGGAAAATTTGTGCAAAAGTCTTTCACTTTCGAGGTGCATTCTACCTTAAATGTGACAATTCGGGTCTGAGAATCCGAGTCCGCCTCTCTGACATTCTTTCAGTTCCAGCCAGGAATTTCTGCGCTAATTGAATCAGGATGGTTTCACGTCTGACCATACTGGTATATTGTGTAGAATTGTTTCTTAACGTTGCATAGAACAGCTAAGATCCCCGAATTGTTTGATAGATCCATGTCTGAAAAGTAGAATGACACGACGCTGATGACGTCATGGTCGAACACGTACTTCGCACACTCAACAATAGCAGGAGAACAATAAGTTTTTCTCGAGGGTCTATGGCTTTACCCAAAAGGAGAATAATTTTAAAAGTTGTTCAGAAAAAAACTAACTTGATCAGTTTAAGGATATTTATATCAAGACACGCCAAACTGTGCAGCAAACTTACTCGATTTTGTTGTTACCGTGCAAGATATGAAATACTAGAAGATGGCTTTTATTATACAATTCGTTATTGTACTTAGATATTATTCCCTAATATTTTTCTTCGTTCAGCGAAGGAAAATACGAGTGACGTAAAGACATCACATGCACAAGCAAAGAATTCTTTATTTTTTGCAAAATAAAATAAGTTTTCCATGACGATTCCGCGTTTAAACTTTTGAACTACTATAGGAATAATATCAGTACGCCGTGCGGAAGTTGTCAATCATTTCCAGTCGTCCGTCGCTTGCATGAGCGAGGAACATGGCGTTCACGTTCGTTCGTGTATGGAGCAAATGCCAGAGGACCTCTCGGTCTGACAAGGACCTTGTATGGGGACCCTTTAAGTACTAGAATTCGTTAAGCGCCCCCGTGGAAAACAGGTTACACTTCTTCCTTTCGTCTTTCTTATACTCTATTTCAAAGATAGCATATGCCTAGAAATATATCACAGACGAAGATACGCTATTTTTCGGGAACAAATATCGACTGAATATCGACAGCGCGAACACAGTAAACGTCGCGTCGCGCCTGACCCTGTTTGCTATGCTTTCTGAATTTTAGACAGTTTTACTTTTTGAGGTATTTGTTTTCATTTATTTATAGAATGGACGTACGTCCATGTTTATAGTGCCGTGACGGTAGTTCTCTTCTTGGAGAATGTGGTGGCCCTGAGAAGGGCCGTTTTGTATGTGTATGCTTGGCATACAATTTACTTTGAGCTTGTGTATTTGGTTACGGCTTTGGTGCCCTCACTGACGGCGTGCTTGGCAAGCTCACCGGGTAGCAAGAGACGAACAGCCGTCTGGATCTCTCTGCTGGTGATGGTGGAACGCTTGTTGTAGTTGGCCAATCGAGATGCTTCAGCAGCGATACGCTCGAAGATGTCGTTGACAAAGCTGTTCATGATTGACATGGCTTTGGAGGAGACGCCAGTATCGGGGTGGACTTGTTTCAACACTTTGTAGATGTAGATACCATAGCTTTCCTTCCTTCGTCTCTTTCTCTTCTTATCTCCAGTACGTGCTGCTTTGCTGACACCGGCCTTCTTGGCAGCTTTACCACTAGTTTTTGCAGGCATGATGCTGAAAAATGTTCGGCTTTATTGAGAAAGGAGAATAGCACTCAGTTCTGCTGAGAAATGTAGAATGACAACCACACAAAAATTAGCCTGATTTATAAGCAAACACATGCAAATGAAGGATCGCTATTGTTTGGCGGGAAAAGGTGCGAACCATCAAGAAAGCAATTTTAGCATGGTAATTGATTTTGTGATACGTGGACGTGAGCTTACAGTGAAAGCGATAGTCACATTTATCTAATAAAAATGAAAGGTCGGGAAGTCTTTCTTTGCACGAACAAATCAGAAATAGTGTTAATTTACTCCAATCTTACGAAGGTTTCAAATTCAGCAATAAAACTCACACAACCCCTCATGTTATACTATTATCGAAATCGAGGTTGTAAACAAAACTTGCTATCACCATCAGTTGACAGGGCTGCCCTCAGTGTTGACGCATTTCTCCATACCAGCCAGAGCGTACGTAGCGACGCTAAGCTCATATTGTTATAGTTTATTGGTATATGTTTTCATCAAATGTACGTTTATGTGTATTAGTTTATGTTGTGTACTGTATTTATTCTCCGATTTTCGATAGTGCGCGCGCCTGTTGTGTTCTGGACAAATGAGATAAATTATTTTTCCAAACTTTGTTGTAAACAATTACATCTTTCGACTTTCTTCGCTTAAAAAGATGGCTTTAAAAATTAAATTTTATCCTCTGAAGCTTTAAAATTACCGCCATTTCAGCTTTCAGTGCAAACCCAACCCCTGTGGCGTAATCGATCACGATCATGATTGGCCAATCACGATAGTGCAAATCGAACGCGCCCCAAGTCCAAGTTTCAACTCAAACAAGGAGTCTGTGGTTTCGGGTTGTCAATGAAGGGCGCCCTCGCACAGCAAAAGTGGAACCTTTTCCCACCTTCACCAACGCACTAACAGGGGCTTTCGACGAACTTCGTGTTTACAGATCATTCGTTTCTTCCTTTCGGCTGTCGATGCCGCAGAGAAGTGACGTCTGGTCGTTGACGAACGCAAGAGACTTTACAAAGAGGAGCCAGGTTGTTCAAAAGATTGAATCAGACAAACTGTACTCGCAATACTTTCTTGAATAACGGATCCAATTTGCGAACCCGTGATTTACACTCTTCACTTCCGGAAACAAGTTCGGTCTCTTTATGTCTTAATTCTATCAGATATGCCTCTAGTCATTGCAATGTCAGATATTATCGATTGCTATTACATATTACGTCACTTACTTTTTATTCACGCGAATGTACATTTCGAAATACTATTCATTGATAAAAGAGTGAGAGGATAGATGGTCAATATGACAATAAAAAGTGACAGAAACCAACACAAACAGAATATGATAAACGCGGTAGTTCTCTTTTTGGAAAATGTGGTGGCCCTGAAAAGAACCGTTTGTATGGACTTTGCAATCGGCGATTTAACCGCAAAAACCGTACAGAGTACGGCCCTGGCGTTTGAGACCGTAGACCACATCCATGGCGGTGACGGTCTTTCTCTTGGCGTATTCGGTGTAGGTGACAGCATCACGGATAACGTTCTCTAAGAACACCTTCAAGACGCCACCGGTCGCTTCTTTTTACCTTCACACAGGCGAAAGATAATGACTCGATATTGTAATCGTAGTATCCCTTGAAAATGACGATTCTAGATGGCCTTTGCCTCCGACAAATAACATTCAGTGGGCTCACACCTCGTGGACTATATAATGACTGTATTGTCTAACTTTTTGCGAGGCGTTCTCATTGCATATGCAATGAGCTCCGAAACTGAATGTTGCTGAAATGGCTTGTACATCGATATATAGAGAAAGAAGAGTGAAAATGACTTTCATGTCAAACTTTAAATGAATTGTTCCTGACGTCAATTAAGAATGTGTGAAACTTTTCGCGCTCAAACGCTCGAAGATGCTGAATTTTGGCGGGATATAAGAAGTAGTGATAGAGGCATTACAGTGATTTACACGCTGATCAAATAGAAACGCACACGTGCTTCATTGAAACTTTGGGTGATGATCAAGCATAATTCAAAAACGACATTCTTTATTAGCTTTTTTGAACTGCAACGTTTTTATTGACCTCCGCGTATTTTTCCCTTTTTACTCTTTTTCAGGCCCCCCTTGCATATCCTTTAAAAGACAACTAATGTTGAAAACGTGTATATGTATGAGTTTTGAGTACTGAAATAGTAAAGTTCCACATGCAGTAATGAGTCTCACTTTCCAGACCCAATCAATTCTCATACGTCACAATCATGGTGAAGTGCGCAGCGATTCGCGAGCATCTTCTTTGGGAACTCAGCTAATTTGCAGCCATCGCGTCGAATGTCAGTGAACAATTCGATACTCATGATGCAATAACCTTTACGAAACAGCAATTACCGCTGAGAGTCGACTCCCGATGAGTGTAATTCAACTTGTTGTGTATTGGTTCTGCCCGGGCTCCACATTCAAGTCTCATTCAGTGTCCAAAGGACGCGAACAATTTAGATACTAACAGATAACACTAAACTAATTGCAATGTGGGAGTTTATAATTGTTATAATCTCAAAAAAATAAATAAATAAATAAATAAATCAGATTGCAATGGCTAAACGAGAAGCGGCGATTCTGAGTAACAATTTCTTTGTTTTGCATGGCCTGAAGAAATACTTTTCCGAGCCCGAGCAGTGATTTTACTTTCTTATATATATACATTATACCTCAATACCTTTAGGCTCAATTACTCGACCATCTGTGTTTCTCTGAATAAAAGAGTGATTTTATGTTAAAAAAAAGAGAGATTAACATTTTGATCCAGAATAGTGGTCCAACAGGATACCGACGCGGTAAAGAGTTGCGAAAACATGACTTTTTTGCCGGCATTTTACCAGCAACAAAGGTATAGGCATATACCCTAGAAGAAGGCGGGGCATGGTTCCGGTGAAAGATTATCCACCCGTCTATAGGCACTTAGCTGGTGGACTACATAACGCTTCTATTGTCTTACTTGGTGTGAAGCGTTCCCAGCGTATAAGCAATGTGCCTGAAATGGCGTTGACATAAATCACAGGAGGGCCTATTATTAATGTGAACTTTGTAAAGAAAGAAGTGTGAACATGACTTTCATGGCAATCTTTGAATGAATTGTTCCTGATGTTAATGTAGAATGTGCGAAAGCTTTCGAGCTCAAAGGCTCGAATATGTTGAATTATGGCGGGACATTAGAATTTGGCTTCAAACAAATACAGGTAGTGATAGAGACATTACAGTGATAGATACACTGTTCAAACAGAAATACACGTGCTTTGTTGAAACTTTGGGTGAGGCTGGAGCAAAGTTCTTTTACTTTATTCAGACGGCACGGTTTTATTTTACGCACTCTTCCGTGTATATTTTGTAACTTTAGTTCCTTTTCACAGCAAACCCCCGTAAACATCTTCCAAGAAAACTGATATTGAAAATTCTTATGTATTAGATTGCCTACGAAAACTGTAGAGTTTTACATAAAAAACTAGTATCGCCTTCAGTGCCATGTCACTCTGCTCAATGCAAAGTATTGTAAAGTGTTCAGCGAGTCGCAAAGACGAGAGCGAGTTTTGCCGTACTCTAGCTCGTGGAGAGCGTAGTGTTTCATTACAGTATGTTACAGTACCAGAAAGGGCGACTTTTCATGGTTAATAAAATGACTGTGAATAAGTTTCCAAAGTGTCGCTGGATGCTATTAAAAAGCGCTGCTTGTGAGGATCAAATGCAATAAAAAGCGATAGTTTGTCATCGCCTTTGAAGGGAATGACACATTCCTTCAATACACTTGAACGCTTGGGAAATATTTTTTAGAAAAAAGAGGGGGAGGGGTGCAAAAAGCGTTGTATTATTCTATGGCAGTGTCGTGGTTATTTCGTTTTGCTGGCTGAAATATGTTGAATCATCATAAACTTTCACCATTGTGTATGTGCGATCGCAAATCAACGACAACGTACTGTAAACTTTGTAATTTTCTCGTTATCAATATCTATATGTCACATGTTTGAACATGGGCAATGAGAGACTTCCATGGTAGGACGACTTCAGAAGAGTGCAGGCCTAAGTTTCAGGTTTAGGGCGCCATCACATGGCAAATGTGGCACATCGCTCCACGAATCAGGACTTTCGACGCACTGCGTGTTTCCCGATTGTTCGTTCCGTCCTTGGGACGGCTGTGGTGTTGACTTAAATAAGCTAATCAGCTGATACGCTCAGTCATTAACAAGTTGGCAATGTTTGCGCAGCAATTAGAGTGGTATGTACACTGGTTGAAGAGGAGATAAGGAATTGGAAACACAGTCAGACAGTTTGGAGTCGAAAGCTTTTATTTGAAATATCACAGTCAAAATTAATAAAATCAAATATTAAAGGTAAACCGTTGCACAAAGAAAACCTCCTCCCCAGCCAAGGGGACTTTCATCTGCCCCCTGTGGTGCAATATAGGAGCTACGATGTCCGGTTGTTGACTAATGCAGGGTGCTTTACAAAGGGGAGACCAGATTATTCAAAGTGATTTGAATATATACATCAGTACACTGAGGATCAAGTTTGCGAACCCCGGGAAATGATTCACTTACTCCTTTCACAGCTTGAATCAATTTTCAGTCCTGTTATTATTAAATTCAGAGTTACCTCTACTCCTGGCAATAACGGATATTGTAGCCATAATAAGAATACAATCGAAATCACTGCCGATCGCTTCAAACTATAAAATAGCTTCGTTCGTTTTTACACTATCACCGTCTGAAATACGCCAGGACACATCGATGACTTTTTATGAAGAGCAAACTTAAAAACTATGTCATCTTAAAGCAATGATAACTTTGGTGTGTTTCTCCATCATTTAAATATGTTCACTTCGAGATACAAAGAGTTAGTGAAATTTCGACACATTATTAAAAGGAGTGATAGAAACATTCATTAATGGAATCATATGAGCACGGTAGTTCTCTTTTTGGAAAATGTGGTGGCCCTGAAAAGGGCCGTTTGGTATGGGTTTTGTAATTGATGATCTAACCGCCGAAACCGTACAGAGTACGGCCCTGGCGTTTCAGAGCGTAGACCACATCCATGGCGGTGACGGTCTTTCTCTTGGCGTGCTCGGTGTAGGTGACGGCATCACGGATGACGTTCTCCAAGAACACCTTCAAGACACCACGGGTTTCTTCGTAGATGAGACCAGAGATACGCTTGACACCACCACGACGGGCCAGACGACGGATAGCTGGCTTGGTGATACCCTGGATGTTGTCTCGCAGTACCTTACGATGACGCTTGGCGCCTCCTTTTCCCAGACCTTTGCCTCCTTTACCACGACCAGACATGATTGCAGTTGAACGTGAAGATGACTTTGCTCACAATCTGCACCTTTATATAGATCGTCTGTGAACGCCACAGAAAACGCCCAATGAAATTTAAATGACAAGTAGTGAGCGAAACCTTTTCGCGCCGCGTTTGAACAGATCAACTGTTGTCTCATTGATTGGTCAACTAATGCATATAATTAACGCATTTCTCCAATCGATTATGTTTAGCAAAGGGCTTGTGATCTATTAGGGATAATTGCGCATTTTTCGATTAATTATGTTGACCGCTCTTTTTATGTACATAATTTTCGTTTTTAAACCTGCGTCCACGTCTAAACTTTAAAACAACAATCCTTTCACCAAAAATACTGTAAAACATTATTTCGCCAAGTGTCGGATGAAATGTAATGTGTTTACCAGATTTTGAGAAATCACCCTTTTTCTGAAAAAATCATCATGAATACGTACCAAGAGATGACTCACGTATGGGTTTATGTCACAATTGATTGCAGAATATGTTTAGCAGAATATGTTTACAAAGGGGAAAGATAATGACTCGAGTAGTATCATATGAAAATGACTATATATACGGGGCTTAGGACGCCAAGACAAGTGACCTTCAATTTCATTGCTAACTAAAATTACTGATGTTACATTACTTTCATTGTATGTACATTCAACAACTGCGGCACTGTCCACAATTTTCGACTCATAAAATGATATTACTAATTTAATAGATCGCACAAAAGACATACCATCCCTGAAATTTTCCACTTTCATTGTTGAAGTCTCTCTCTGTGTATCTCCACCGACATGCCATTTACCTTGATCGACAAGATGCAGTTCCCCGCTGGACCGTGTCAATTTCAAGCCCAAGCACATCGCGAAATGTTCGCTAAAAGTTTGTTAGCGGATGTTAGATAATCGGACAATAAAAGAATGTTTAGCCCTCATATTATGACTTATTAAATTTAGTTTAATTTTCAGATAATTTACCGTATTCCCTTTGCCACACCTGAACACATGGTCGACTCTTGAAAATGAGTTCATCATACAACCATCCACAAAGATCTTACATATGAGGCTCTACAGTTTCCCCATCGTGATGAAAAGATTTTGTACGACCCAAAGTACGCAAATGCTCCTATCAATAGCCCTCTAGTAACATAGGATTGTATTGAGCCTCAACACTATGATATTTAAACTTTTTACAGCTTTTTACGATGCCACCGACACATATAGCAACGTCGTCAGCCCTCAACAGGCATTTGCAAAACTTTCGCCGAATTGAATACGGCATTTTTGACTATAAATAAATCTTTTCTAAACCCGACCTACCGAATAGACATTATCTGAACCAAGTGCTTCATCGAATGCAAACGGCATTAACAGAAAGCGGAAGCTGCATTATATCCAGTAAAAATGAATAGAATGTTGAATTTCTTTTAATGTGAACAGTTGCAAAGTTTTCATAGAAAATAAAATGACCTTTTCTAATGAATGTATATATGCACATGTCTATTTGAAATATGTATTGTTAAGCAACCAATGTGACGGATTGATATAACAAGTTTTAAAGAGGTCCTTTTTGCTGTAGTTTATGATCTGGCTAAAAGCTAGACTTATGGCAGGTTTGCTTCTTGGGGCTTGGTTGTGGAGTGACCGTGCTTAGGGTGATCAGTATTGATTTGTTTGCAGTGCACGGCGGTAGTTCTCTTCTTGGAGAATGTGTTGGCCCTGAGAAGGGCCGTTTGGTATGTGTATGCTAGGCATACAATTTACTTGGAACTAGTGACGGCTTTGGTGCCCTCACTGACGGCGTGCTTGGCAAGCTCACCGGGCAGCAAGAGACAAACAGCCGTCTGTTCGGGATATTGTTCGTTGCGCGCCAAATAGTTAGAAAATGACAAAAATTATTTCCATATTCCCAACACGGTCCTTTTTAAGAGGTACCTATAGGCACAGAGTAACATCATAGACTGTCTATGGTACTCTGTGCTATAGGTAGCTACAATGCGTGGAGTGTTTAATATCACACGATGCAGCCATAGGTATGTTACTTTGCGAACATCATTTTTTTCTTTGCTGCCTCCACTTTGACCTCTTATCCACCATATGTCTATTTCTGTATGACTTTTATCTATTTTGAGGTTTTACGAACTTCTTGATTTACATAGGTACAAGCAAATTCGTATGTCTTGTTCAAACCGAATAATTCGAAGGGTATTAGACTTGCCCATGACTCTTGGAACATAATACAATCTTCCGAACTTTTTTATCGTGTCACAACTTTTTTTCAAGTTCACAACACGCTTACACGGTCTTACTTGGAGGCGAAAAAGATTGTCTTACTTTAAATAACTGGGAATAAATATCCTGCATGGAATAACTTTGTTTGCTACACAATAATTCGAAACCATACATCGTTATGCTAACTTTTGAGTAGAATGAATGTATAGACAAGATTACTCTGTCGGATGTATCTTAAATTACTCCAATCTTAACTTTCGATATATCTATAATATGTAATTCATCATTTTACCAAATTGCTGTTTATAACGTATTATTACACCTCACTCATTCAGCATGCACTGCCATTGGTTAAACACGACTCACGTGACATGTAAAAGAACTTGATGATGCCCTCTGCATTTGATATTACATCAATCGTCATTTTACTTACTGCGCATCCTTTCTGCGCATAACAAATTGTCGTTCGCTTGTACTTGCTACCACAGGGTACAGGGGAAAGTCCCCTGGGGTGGGGAGGAAGGTGTCTTTTGTGCAACAGTTAACCTTATTTGATTTTATTAATTTTGACTGTGATATTTCAAATAAAGAGTTCAACTCTACACCGTCTGACTACTTTATTATTACCGACAAGTCCTTATCTCCTCTCTAACTTGTGTATACACCACTGTAATTGCTCCTAAAACATTGCCAACTTGCTAATCCGCTGTCCGTATCAGCGGATTAAGTGATTGAGTCAACACCACAGCCGTCCCACACGCATTTGAAATATCATGGTCAAAATTAATAAAATCAAATCAGGTAAACCGTTGCACAAAAGACACCTTCCTCCCCACCCCAGGGGACTTTCCCCTGTACCCTGTGTTGCTACTATCGCTGCGAAAGGTCATGCGAGCTGTCACCGGCACAGTTAGACGATATTTTGATGCAAGTAAACAGCAAACGAACGAAAATGGCAACAAGCAATGCAATTTCTGAGTTCAGCGACTATGCAAGCAACAAATTTGGATACGCCACCGAGGAGATCGGCAAACTTTCAGCGGCAATCCTGGACTCGGCACTGACAACATTTTACGCTGAGGTCCGGACTCAGAAAGGCGAACTGTACTCGAAGAAGTCTTTGTGTTTTTGTATCTTTGCATGTTTGCTTGTTCGGTGTAATAAAAATAATAACACATGAGAGCTAGGGCAATATCACGATTTTTTGCCTGCCCTCGGGCTGGTGGTCATGATCGAAATACTGATGATGCCCTCGTCACGGCTCGGGCATCATCATTATTTCGATCATGACCACCATCCCTTGAGCAGGCAATAAATCGTGACATTGCCCTCGCTCTCATGTGTTATTATTTAACTATTCCCCTGAAATGGAAGTTTTAATGACTCAAGTCGAAGTTCGTTTATTTCCTTCGGCCTTCTGAATTTTGTTTATCATTTTCACCGTAACTCAACTCGCACCCAGTCATACACCTCGATTTCTCAACGGGTCAACATAAACTGTCATTTTCCTTTTTGTGAATATGAATTGTACATTGTCTTAGCCTGTGGTAGAGAGGCGACCTCCATGACCGGGGATTTAGGTCAGACGGACAACTTCAGGGTATAGAGTCGTTTATCAGTCCCAAATTTCTTGTTGTAAAGAAAGGGCGTCCTCAAGAGACAAAATTGGACTGAAATTGGGAAAGTGAAATTTAGTTATACTGTTTTAACACCATAGAGTTTCAATTCATCTCCTGGGATCTCATACATAAATACATCTCTGTCATTTTCGATCGAAACAAGGGAAATAAATGGGACATGCACCATTGAACTGTGGTACTTTCTTCTGGATTGCTGAATGTACGTGCATTTGATCATTTGAAATGTCATATTCGAGATATAGTTAGTTTCAAAAGGGTTCAATATGGAAAGTGAGAGAAACCAACAAGAAAAGAATTATATAGACACGGTAGTTCTCTTTTTGGAAAATGTGGTGGCCCTGAAAAGGGC
This sequence comes from Ptychodera flava, assembly GCA_001465055.1. Lineage (NCBI taxonomy): Eukaryota > Metazoa > Hemichordata > Enteropneusta > Ptychoderidae > Ptychodera > Ptychodera flava. The sequence goes on from LD357402.1 coordinate 61,509, forward strand.
CGTTAGGTAAGGGTTTTGTAATCGGTGATCTAACCGCCGAAACCGTACAGAGTACGGCCCTGGCGTTTCAGAGCGTAGACCACATCCATGGCGGTGACGGTCTTTCTCTTGGCGTGCTCGGTGTAGGTGACGGCATCACGGATGACGTTCTCCAAAAACACCTTCAAGACACCACGGGTTTCTTCGTAGATGAGACCAGAGATACGCTTGACACCACCACGACGGGCCAGACGACGAATAGCTGGTTTGGTGATACCCTGGATGTTATCTCGCAGTACCTTACGATGACGTTTGGCGCCTCCTTTTCCAAGACCTTTTCCTCCTTTGCCACGACCAGACATGATTGCAGTTGAATGTGAAGATGACGTTCTCAGTATCTAAACAGCTTGATATAGATTATTTGCGAACGCAGTAGAGAACGCTTGATATAGATTTACATAACAATAATAGTTACCTTTTCTCGTGCATGGAAACATAAAAGACACTACTGATGTCTAATTGGCCAATTAATGCATATAATTAACACATTTCTTCAATCCTTGGTGTAAATCTGATGACTGGCAAGCTATATCACAGGGAACAGATGAAAGGACCCTGGGGTGGGGAGGAGGGTTTTTTGTGCAACGGTTTACCTTATTTGATTTTATTAATTTTGACTGAGTGTGATATTTCAAATAAAGAGTTCAACTCTACACCGTCTGACTGCTTTATATATTACCGACAAGTCCTTATCTCCTCTCCAACTTGTGTATACACCACTGTAATTGCTCCGAAAACATTGCCAACTTGCTAATCCGCTGTCCGTATCAGCGGATTAAGTGATTGAGTCAACACCACAGCCGTCACACACGTAGTAAAATAAGGGTCCTTCTTTTAATGCGTGTGGGACGGCTGTGGTGTTGACTCAATCATTTAATCCGCTGATACGGACAGCGGATTAGCAAGTTGGCAATGTTTTCGGAGCAATTACAGTGGTGTATACACAAGTTGGAGAGGAGATAAGGACTTGTCGGTAATAATAAAGCAGTCAGACGGTGTAGAGTTGAACTCTTTATTTGAAATATCACAGTCAAAATTAATAAAATTACTTGCAGCAATAAAGAAAACAGTCAGACGGTGTGGAGTTGAACTCTTTATTTGAAATATCAGAGTCAAAATTAATAAAATCAAATAAGGTAAACCGTTGCACAAAAAAACCCTCCCTCCCCACCCCAGGGGACTGATTTCTTTCCCCTATGGCTATATCCGAGGAGTATAGACTCTCCTTTATAGACCTTTTTCCGGTTATCCCACAATGCATTGTAGTTGCAATATCAAACACCGGATATACGCTCAAAACAATGAAAACATACTGATTTGTGTTGTACAACGGATTGTTATAGAAGAATGACACATATTTGCAATGCAAAATAATGCCCCATGTATATTCTAACCATCAGCGACGATAATATAGGTCAGGGTGCAATCTGCCATAGAGTTCTACGAGAAACATACCCTGCGTGTACCCTACGGCTGAGAAATTCTATGCGTAACCATAGACCCTCGAGTTCTCGAGAGTGTATGGCGTAACGTACGCTTTGTATAGCCTGGCGCGCACTGGATCATGGAACCGGTAAAAGAACTTTTGTGACTATGACGGATACCGACGCAGTAAAGAATACAATGACAAGTCATTTTACCGACATTTGATGAGAAAGGGACGGAAAATGTCCAGAAAATGTAGAATGTGTGAGACCTTTCGCGCCAAAACGCTCGAACATGGCGACTTTTGACGGGACATTATAGAAGTTGGCTTCATACAAGTACAGCTATTGATAGAGACGTTAAAGTGTCGACGTTATACGATGTCCAAATAGAAACTTCGGCGAAGCTTTCGGTGAGGATCGAGCAATGTGCCAAAGCTACCTTCTTTAACATTACTGAAATTGGACGTCTATCAATTTTCTAGATAACATTTACGTATACCTTCGTGTATTGTATGTTCATTTTTGCTTCTCTTCAGGGCCACCACATCTTCTAGAATAGAACTATCCTTTAGGATATCTATCCTTTATCCTTTTGCTACAAGTCACGTGTATTAATTGGTATGCAAAAACAGTAGAGTAGGACCATCTTTAACGTGTTGTCACTCGATAATCAATGTACTGTCCCAAATGTCCAATTTATCATTTCCTGCCTCCTGTTAAAACGCGCTGCTCGTCAGGGATCATAATATCCAAAGCAATCAGTTATGCCCTGCTCCAGTTGCCGTGGACAGTTTTTGGTTTGCTTGTGTGGTGGTACCACTTTTAGTTATTTATTTGGTGATCGTAGCGACACTGTCTTCATGTGACGTTTTGTTTTCTTTTGAGGACCACAATGGAAATACGTTTTAAACTTTTTTGTGCAATCCTCGGCAAGTAATTTTCAGTTGTTTTTCTTTACTGTAGCAGTGTTGTTGTGCTTGGTGTAATTTTATCTAGTACTTTTTTGGTATTTATTTAATATTCTGTATTTTAACGTGTTCCTAAATATTTCTCTAATAAAATGAAATCAAATCAAAAACCACTTAGCACGAAGAAGAAGAAGATGATAATGAAGATTGAAGATTGTAAAGCTAATAATCTCCATGAGATTAAGGCTCTGCAAAAGAGTTGAAGAAAAAGTAAGCAATCATATGAAAGGATAAGTCGTCTGAGAGTTACGAAAAGACGTTAATGGGCGTGAGTGCCGAAGATTCACAGGGAAAGTGTTCCATGAAGAAAAAGAAGCATAAGAGAGAGGTAGTTCACCGAAATAATTTTTTTGTGCGTTTGGGTTCTAGAGAATGTTGAAATTCGACTGTTGTCTTTAAGAATAATACTGGTGAAGAAGATCAGTAAGATACTGTGACCCCGTGCCTGATATTGAATTGCAGCAATCGTTGAATCTTTAAGTCACTTATTTCTTTGTTTTTAATGTAAAGCGCATTGAGATATTTAAATATGTAATGCGCTATATAAGAAATAATTATTATGATTATGATTATGTATTCGGGATCGATGTAATAGGAAGCCAAATGAGAGATTTCAGACAAGGTTGGGCATGGTCAGATTTTGTAGCTATACAAACAAGCCATGCAGAAGAATTTACCCGAAATTATCCTGAATATATATATATATATATATATATATATATATATATATATAACACAAAGTGCTTCACCTACAAAGCAATGATAGCTGTTCCTTAAGTTCCATGCATCCTGCAATCTTCAGACAGAAGTGAAAGTTTTTTTGCTCTACACTTTGATTTATATGGTTGGGACGTACTATTCTCTTTCTAGGTGGTGTTAAAATTTGATAAACAATATTTGTTTTGTGGTGACATTTTGAAACCAACTCAGATCGTTTGTTTAACAGTGTAGATTTGTCAGCATTGATAATGTGCAGCTTTTCTGATATACAAAGATTGCATCATCGCTTGCTTATGTTAGATTAACTCGATGCTTTGTCAGTAAACGATCACAAGACGTCGAAGACTTTGTCCCTGTCTTTTAAGTTCCAAATAAACCTCGACAACTCTGTGCTATTCCTGCATTTGGAGTTACGGAACGAATGCATGTGATTAGCAAAGCGGGCCTTGAAGGTGTTATCAATGAGGCCGATGTAAACCTTCTCCTTGTTGACTCCCGTTGATACCTTTGCCTTGTATACGACACCTTGACTTGACAGTTACCTTTCAACGTGCAAGCAGACTTGTCCCGGCAATTGCAATCAGCCGGTCGATCTTTACACTGGTTTCCGGTGTTTGTGCCCTTAATAAGAAGTTGGGGTTGGCGTTTGAAAGTTTCGTAGAGGAAAGTCTGAGCATAATTTTAAGTCTTTCACTTTCGAGGAGCATACTAACTCAATGAACAAATTCACCATTACTGTCAGAATTAATGTCCTCTAGTATACTGAAGCAATAGCTAATATTCGAAGCTCTTTGCGCGTTTAACCACATACACTCAAACGCTGTTGTATCAAATTTCAACTTGAGCACGCCTTCCTTTGCGTAATAAAATAATGATAGTAGACTCCTGGGGAGAGGGAGAGGGTGGGGGAATGGAACAGATTGTCAATTATATTGTTCTACTATCTTTGCAAACTTTTCAAATGTTTTGGATATCGTTTACTGTTCATCAGTTGTCATAACATCTTACGTGAGTCATGAAGAAACTATGCAATATCATGTTAGTTCGAGCATATATGTTCCGCATTGGTTATAACAATTTCTATGTGTTCATGTGGCACATCTGCACAAAACGCAAGGTACTGACTTGAATGTCAACCGATGAAACACCATACATAAATGGAACTGTTGTTAAGACTGTACATTTAACAAAGCAGTCTTATGTGATCCGAGTATTAACTTACATTCGTAGTGTATCCGACTTTTTTGGACAAGCAACCGAATGCCATTTCTGACAAACATGGAAGGCAAACCGAGATTATAAAGTGTATTACGTGATCTGTGAAGATTTCTCGTCATTATTTTTTCAATAATATGACCACATGACTGCTGAACAATTTCGTTTAAACGGCACATCTTGTAATAAATCCTTCAAGGGAAACAGCGCTCTTTATGTCCGTGGATTAAAGAGCCAGTAACTCAAACTCTTTATGATTGTTTCACTGTCAATCAATCAATCAATCAATCCATCAATCAATCAATCAGCAAAGTTTCTCAGCGCAAAAATCTAAAAACAGTTTTTAGCTCTATGACGCTCAATGGCTAAAGCACATTGTATGCTGTCGAGAACATGTGCGTTTTCAGGATTTTTTTCTGGAAAGTTTCCAATTTTTTTTGAAAATTTCCAAGTTTTGTTTGTCAATAAGACGTCTATGCTGCAAGTGAAATTCACTATTGAGAAAGTTGCGACGTTATACACGACAGTAAAAAGACGATTGAGCGATGGTGTCTTATGCGTAAAATCAACACACACAGCAAGTTTTGTGATTGAACGGGTAGAGAGAGAAAGTTAAATTCGTAGTCTCTGTCTTTCGAAGACCGCGGATTGGACTACTGACCACGTCAAGGCCGAAATTTGCAATGTAAGAGACTAGCGGGTTTTTTTTTTCTGAGTAAAGAAGACTGAATTCCTAGAACCCGGCCAGACTTTTTGCCTCTGACCGTTATTATCTAAAATCTACCGACCACAAGATTTGTTAGCTACATGAATTTGACTTTGATACAGTGATCTAACATCAATAATTATTGAAGGCATCAGAATACGGATAGCGGCCCCGGGGGTCCAGAGGCCAGAACAGAGTCGTATATCTCTATCATGTTCAGATGCATGTCTTGTCGTGTAAGATTGTGAAATTGTCGATAGGTTTTCGTAATAATGTTCATTTGTTTCGTTTTTTGCATGAAAGGCCAAACAAAAATGGTTTTCAAAAATAGGGTAGGTAGGTCGGCAGGAATATTTTTTTTCCAAATTATTTTTATTTTTAAATATGCATTTTTCAGAGGTTCAGGGCGGTCAAACACTGGCCACAACATTTCCAGAAAAAATGTATCATACATTTAAAAGAATAAAAACATAAAAGACATTCTCGATCAAGCAAAAATCAAATACCAAGTAACGAACGCATGATTTTACGGTTTTTCTTTTTTTTTTGACTTCCGTGTATACGTAACTCTAAAAAGTTTAGGATCGGCAAGTAAAAAAATAGGGTAGGTCGGGTTATCGGAACAGCGCAATTTCTTTTGTTCGGTCTAATAGCCTGTGTTCAAATAGGATTCTAAAGTTGTATGACGTCACCGTGCGAACATTATCGAAAACAGACTTTGTTAATAACGCATGGCTTTGGAAGACTATGTAGCCAATAGGCTTCATGATTATTCTCACTTTGAACCAATAGTTCTGTCACACTCGTGTTGCTGTTCCCGCAGTTATTAAAATGAAAGCGAGGTTTTCCCGCGTTTTTTTTATAATTCCTTGTGATGTACTTATCAATGTTTTCCACCAGGAGGGGAGTGCGAGGTAAAACTGTGGAAATTGATCGAACATTGTCGTATCCGTTTTGTTACATTTTACATTAAGCTTATGCTTGCAATGTTCCATTCAGTTCAGCTTCGGCCCCGGGCTTCGGCATGCAGATTCTAGCATCTGAATGGATCGATTTTTGCTCAACAATGTGATACAATATTACAATAATACTCATCTAGTGAGCGTTCTCCTGGTAATTTTAGCGTAACGGTGTCGAGTCAGACAGTAAAAACAACCATCCATGACTTCGATAGTTTTATATTTTAACCGATTCGGATTTTACATGTACACAAATGTAAATAGTGTACAGCCCTTCATTCTCCGTTTTCCTGGAATTTCATTTTCATTTGTAGCATTCAACACATAAACGGGTCACGGACAGTGAGATTCTTGATTCAAGCTCATTGACATGTTTAATTAATTTCTGTAATTAGGCTATATATCAATATTCAGTGCGGCGATTCAAAGATGTCCCTTGACAATTGTTGACCATATGTAGTGTCGGTTGCAGTAATCTATGACATTTTAATCAATATATTATTTCATATTTAGTGAAAATTTTTTGATAAGGCAGTGTATCAAACGGAATTTGATTAAACTTCTTGGGTACATTGGTTATACTTAGATTTATTCATACTAAAAGTGTGATGACCATGTAGTACTGATTAAAAACAAATGAAATTCTGTACCTCGGCTTTATGACGAAAGTGAATCTGATATTTCTAACTTAATTTGATAGGAATTCTAAACTTCAGCAGCGAAACTTACTTGCATTCATGCTTGAAGTTTATGAGTATCTCATATTATAATTAGCTCATTTACACATTTGATGCCTTTTAGTAATTAGGCCATGAACAAAATTTAGTGGAGTTGATTCGATCCAAGTTGTATTTAACATACTGTTGCATAATGAACATGCTATGTTTACACCATACTTACATTTTGTAATACTTATTGAATACATTTTGTGAAGTTGGATGAGTTTCATATATCATATATATATATATATATATATATATATATATATATATATATATATATATATATATATATGTGTGTGTGTGTGTGTGTGTGTGTGTGTGTGTGTGTGTGTATATATATATATATATATCCCTTTTTCTCTCCACAGATTTCTAAATTGGCTGACCATAATTAATTACCAATCATAACTTGCGGCATTCACCTCCAGGGAGCATAGAAACGACAGAACGACATTGAAAGATGCTTTTTCAGACAAGACAGCTGGAAAATTTGACACACAGGTATAAAATTGACAAACCTTTGCTGTCAATGATACCAAATTCACTTACTTTGATCTGATCATGTCATTACCCCTACACAATTCGCGATGCATAACAGTCCAACAAAACAACCTATCAGGAATCATTCATGTCACAACACAAAATTCCAAAATTACACTTCACAAGTTTAGATTTTTATACTTTATTGTATTTGTTGTGTAACTTCCTGAGTTTGTTCTTTCTATGGCTTTGTATGGTGTTACTTGAAAAATGCATATTGTTCGTCCAGAAGTCGTCTTGCTTTGTTTGCTCTAATAAAAGACTGATTAATATTCATTTGTCATGTAATGTTAATACAAATATTTTGGTCTTCCATTGAGCCCATGTAACTTCATAGGTACACCAATCCTTTTCGTTTGGTAAATTTGTATGGTCACAAAATATTCTATTATTCAATTAATCTCACATTTTTTAACTATTACCGCGTGAGCAACTTAAGTTTACTTTTATTTCTGTCCCTAGAGGTTTGGTGATGCTGAGGTGTCATGTACAATAGCTGATTAATTATGACGTAGCAGACTGTTATGTAGATAATTGAGTAAATGACACCAAAGAAAATTTTAATGCACGGTATTGAGCAAACGGGACAGATGTTGTCCATTTTCTTCTCATATATATATATATATATTTTCCAATAATGTCTGGAACGAAAACGTCTCAAACGGTCAAACTTGAGTTATAACTAGTCAAGAAATATACAAAGAAGTTGAAGATTCTCTGTATACAAGAATGTCGGCAAATGACGAGCCAAGCTACTAATATCAAAATACAGTCTATTAAAACGACGATAATGACGATACAACAGCACTATTACATTTCATTATCGGTTACACATAAGGACTATAACTTTCGACTCCCAGTTTTCTCCAGTCCTCCTATTTTTTGGTTTTCCTCTTTTGTTTCCTCTAAAATTTCTTCAAACACTCTGTCGATTAATTCCTGTTCCATTTCTCTTTCTTCCTTTTCTTCTTGCAGCTTCTCTCTGTCAAAATGATGGAATATATTCGGTTCCAGAAGTATGTCTAATTTGCGAGAGTGCATATATACCACGGGGCAGTAACTCACAGCGAACAACATAAGTATTGTCATCAGTCTGAAAGGTATTAATCGTATCAATCGTATAGTGTACGTTGTTTATTTCAACTTCATTTGTCTAGATCAATTATTATGATTTCATAAACTGTGTACTTACATAACCTCGTCGATAATATCCTTGTCATCATTTTCATATCTGTTATTGGTCGGAATATTAGCCCTTTCAGACCTCCTTCTTCTTCTCCGCCAACCTTCGGAGTCGCTTATCAGGAGACTCATCACCAAAGCCAAACACAAAAGTAACGCCAATCTGGTCCTCTCCATCATTAAAGATTCTTCGATCAAGATTTTACCAAACAAATCTAATCAAAGGAAGGCAATGCAATATATGAGTTAGGATGGGCAGCATTTTAGCTCTATGTTTAAAGTATCTTTGTCAATTTTATCATGTACAGGTAGAATTTTTCAATGATTTTCTTAACAATGATATTGACTGCGCTTTGCATAACTGAATACAATTAATTGAGGAAACTGAGCATTAGACGCAGCTAAAACAATAGACAATATATGCACACATTTTTCTATGCCCATATACTTCGCCGGCATTACGCTTTACAGCAGTACACTGAAATGTTCAAGGCACCAGAATCGATCGACGACGTCCTGGCTACGCTCTCTGGTTCATATTTTTAAAATTAAAACGACCGAGCGACCTCAGTATGTGCACTTCTCTGCAAGCGAAAAGTCAACAAGACCTCATCCCTAGATTGACACTCAACTTCAAGAATACTATCTATTGGGAACAGACGAATGAAAATTACGATGTATATATGAAGGTGTCACAGTTTAGGACGACGACGTTGAAATTAAGTGCGTTCAAGTTAACAGTTGTCGAGCTACTGAAGTCCGTTAGCTCACATATACAAAAACGCCCGTTCTTGTATTGTGATCACACCCAGAATCCTTGCTGACACCATCACTATAAGAGTGTTGATATAGTTACTGTGGTCAATACGAATCCGCATACAAAGTACAATATCGGTATTACATGTGGATTTGGCCGAGCGGTTTTGACTGGGATTTCTTAGCTAGGAGACTGGGTGTCGTGAGTTCGAATCCGATGGAAATCTATTGAATTTTTTACCCTGAGTTGATGGCTGTGCTGATGGACAGATTGGTCCCTGAGGCCGTATTCATTGCTTCGATAAAGCTTGTGTGTGCGATACGTGATGGCGAGTATGTGAGTGCCAGTGCTTCATGAACTCTAGAGTGAGTGGAGGGGTCGCCGACTCGTGGAAAAATAATGTAACTGTTACAACTTAACTCGGTTATTGAACCACCCCTTTTTAAGAGTGTGGCTTCGGCCGAGCAGTTTTGACTGTGATGTCTTCATTAGGTGACTAAGTTCGAAGCCCATCGAAAGTCGATTATTGAATCATAAATGACTTACCGATCTCTGTGTGCCTTTAAACTTGAAGCGGTGAGAGGATGCACTGTCAGGTTTGCCTTGAACTTCTGAATGGTAAGATGAAGGAAGCTCTTGGACTTTAAATACTACTCCATTGTAGACCAGTGAATATCGTCGATTGACATTGACCCATTCATTGATTTGCATACTTAGACAATGAGTTACCAAGCTAAAGCTGTGCCTGAAATGGTTTTTACATTGATATATAGAGAAAGAAGCGTGAACATGACTTCCATGTCAAACTTTGAATGAATTGTTCCCGGCGTTAATTAAGAATGTGTGAAATCGTTGGCGCCAAAACGCTCGAAGATGCTGAATTTTGGCGGGATATAAGAAGTAGTGATATAGGCATTACTGTGATTTACACGCTGTTCGTCGAAAGTTTGGGTGATGATCAAGCTTAATTCAAAAGCGACATTCTTTATTGAATTGCAACGTCTTTTTATACCTCCCTGTATTTTTTCTCTTCTAACTCTTTTCCAGGGCCACCACGTGCACAACAACGTTGAAAACGTGTATGCACAAGTTTTGAGTACGGAAATGGTAGAGTTTCTCATACAGTAATGACTCTCACTTTCCAGACCCAATCAATCAATTCTCTCATACATCCCAATCATGGTAAAGTGCGCGGCGAGTCGCGACTGGCCGAGCAATTTCTTTGAATCTCAGCTAATTGGCGGCCGTTGCGTCGAATGTCGGAGATCAATTTAATCCTCGTGTTGCAATAACCTTTACGAAACAGCGATATTACTGCTGAAAGTTGACGCCCGTTGAGTTGTGCTACGCAAAAATACTAATGCAATTCAACTTGCTGGTATTGGTTCTACCCGGACTCAACATGCAAATCTCATTCGCAGTCCAAAGGACGTGAACAATTTAGATACTAATTAACAGACAGCAGTAAACTAATTGCAATGTGGGAGTTTATAGTTGTCACAATCCCAGAAAAAATATTCCAGATTGGCTAAACGAGAAGCGGCGATTCTGAGTAACAATTTCTTTATTCTGCCTGGCCTAGAGGATTACTTTTTACGAGCCCAGGAAGTGATTTTATATTTATACTTATATCTACCTTATACCTTATTACCTATAGGCCCAATAACCCGGCCATATGTGTACCTCTGAATAAAAGAACGGTTGTATACTCAAAAAAAAAAATTCACATTTTGATCCAGAATTGTGGCGATACAGGATACCGACGCGGTAAAGAGTTGCGAAAACAAGACTTTAGTTTTTACCGGCATTTTACCAGAAAAGTATAAGCGAGATGTGGAGTAGAGTAACCGTGGTATAAGCACATTCCCCGGAAGAAGAAGGGGCATAGTTCGGGTAAAAAGTCATCAACGTGTCAATGGGCACATGGCTGGTGGACTACATAATGCTTCTATTGTCTTACTTTTAATTTTGTGATGTTCCCAGTGTAGTATACAATAAGCTCCCAAGCTAAAGGTGTGCCTGAAATGGCGTTGAAATTAATATGTAATTAAAGAAGTGTTAACATGACTTTCATGGCAAACTTAAAGTGAATTGTTCCTAATGTGAATCTAGAATGTGTGAAAGCGTTCGCGCTCAAACGTTCGAATGTGTTGAATTATGGCGGGACATTAGAATTTGGCTTCAAACAAATACAGGTAGTGATAGACAAATTACAGTGATGTTCAAAGCGATATTCTTTAACTTTATTCAGACGGCACGTTTTTTTGTTTTTTTTTTCTCACATTTCTGTGTATTTTTGTAACTTTATTCCTTTTCACAGCCACCGCGTGACTCCGTAAACATCTCATAGGAAAATTGATGTTGAAAATGCTAATGTAGTAGATTGCCTACGAAAACAGTAGAGTTTAACATACAGAAACTAATATCGCCTTGCATGTTATGCCACTTCGCTCGATGACAAGTAAAATAATTTAAATTGTGTTCGGCGAGTTGCAAAGACGAGAGCGATTTGTACCGTACTTTCGTAGAGGGCGTATAGTGTTTCATGAACTCGGTTACAATACCAGAAAGAGCGATAATGTTGACCTAGTATTTGTTTTTCAATCTGTATCGGAGCTAATCATAGAGCAGACATTATTTGTCTCAACCAACTGAACTGTTATTTGCGGACTGCTCATGAAATAAGTCGAAGTCCAGGGTCGATTTCAATCTCGATTGAAAAGTATGCGATATTTCACAGCACAAATTCATGTCAGTATAGCTTTAAAATCATTGCGATTAAATTGTTATTAGGTAATTATATACTTATGTAGTAAATTAAAAGAAACCAAAATAGAAAATAATACAATAATTTCCGTGAACTTGAAAAAAATTAAGCAACCACGAACGTGCTTTTTTTCGAATCAGCAACTACTTTTTCCTATCGATAAACTCAATAACGCTGAAAAAACAGCGTGCTGCTGGGACAGTCGCCACCGAAGAATGACGAACGCTCGTTTCAATATATTGGAGAACGCGATACTCAACTGTTTGACTGAAGTTCACGTATTTCATTACTTGTACAGAACTCGACCGTCGCGATTTTAGAATGACGCATTCAGTTATAAGCGTGGTCACAGAGTCACATCTGTTTTACCATGGAGGTAGAAAGAGAGGTCTCTCCTTCTACCTCCAGGCTTTTACCATGGAGGTAGTAGAGACTACTACCTCCATGCTTTTACGTACTCGCAGAGCCAGAACAGTCGCTTTCAGAATTGTTCGAGTTTCGTGTCAGAATCGATTTATTTCAGTTTTTTGCCAACTGCTACTTTTTATCTTACTATTAGGA
>LD357402.1:90312-106707 GCA_001465055.1 Ptychodera flava
TATTTTCTTTGCTGCCTGCGCTTTCACCTCTTTACTTCCTCTCCATATATGTCCACTTCTATGTTAATTTTATTTATTTAAGTTTTTGACGTAATCCTTCATTTTCATCGATATCAGCAAAGCTATGCGCCTCGTTCCAACCACGGTCCCTCTACAAAACCGATTTTTTTCGAAGAGCTATTACACTTGCCCATGACTCTTAGCACACGATAGAATTTTCTGATCTTTTCTATCGTGGCACAGCTATATCCTCGTTTACAACACGGTCTTACCATGGAGGTGAAACAGGTTGCCTTACTTAAAAATAACAGGGAACAGCAAGTACCCTGCATGGAATAACTCAGCTAGCTACACAATAATTCTAAACCATACATCATAATGCAAACTTTTGAGTGGAATGAAAAGATTACTCTGTCAGATGTGTTTAAGAGAGAATGTCGTGTATTTCTCTAATCTAGCCTGAACTTTCGATGCATCTACAATAGGAATCTCATTATTTTCCAAATTGCGATTTATTACATACTATTCCCATGAAATGGAATTTTCCATGACATAAGTTGAAATGCGTTTACATATTTCTTTCGGCTTTGTGAATTATCTTTTAACATTTTCACCGAAACTCAACTCGCACCATAATACACACGATTTCTAAAATCGGCGTCAACATCAACTTTGTAGTTTTCCTTGTTGTAAATGTGAATTGTACATTGTCTTTGCATCATGGGTTGAGAGACGACCTCCGTGGCCGAGGATTTAGGTCTGGAGGACAACTTTTGAGTATTGAGTCGAAAGTCTGTCCAAATTTCTTGTGGTAAAGAAAGGGCGCCCTCAGAAGACAAAATTGGAATCAAAGTGGGAAATTGAAAAGTGATATAGTTATCGCACGTTCTCGTAGCACATCTATCGGAGCTGTCGACGTGACTGTTCTTTACCATACATTCGTTTCTTTTTTCCATTTGTCCTCGACGCATAGAGGTGACATGCAGCCATTGACGAATACACGGAAATTGAGGAACATGCTTGCGGCCTGTTATGCAAACCTTGGTAGAAACACGGACCGTGGTAGAAATAGTAGAGTAGAAATGTTCAGGTGAAGAAATGCACATTGTATTCGTGTAATCGTTTGGACTGTCATTGCAACAGGAAGGCGGTGTCTGGCCGTTGACGTACACAAAAGGCATGGTGCAGATTTGCGCGCTTGAGAGATGACCCATTTTCTTTGTCGGAACCTTTCGAGCATGTGTAAATAGGTACAAAACTCTCAATGATTGACTGTTATGTCATAATTAATCTTTGGGCTACTAGCTTGATTCAATGAATGAAAAAGTAAAGGCGTGGTTGGAACTGATGAACGAATTGTACAACCGGAATAAATTTATTGAATACCTATAAACCTCACGGCTAGATTACATTAGGATAGAATACATCAGTGTATCTCATGATAAAAGGATGAGTGACTGAATGGCCCGAAGAGAGAAGATATCTCCCTTTTCTAAACAGAACATACTACGCCGGATACCAAGGCAATAAAGGATACAATGAGAAGTCTTTTTCCTGACATTTTATAAGAAGGGAGGGTCACGGCCACTTCATGGTGACGGTACGTGGAAAAGTATAGTCGTAGACCCTAGAAAAGACAGGGTCTATATATGTTGTGATGAACTTATCGCTTGCCTATATAGGGCATGTGACAACACTATCATTTCAGATCCCAGCTCTTAGAAAATTTACTCAATGTTTCACAGGCATGGATCCTAAATAGGCCTTCTTCTCCAAGGGATATTGTCCCGTGAATGGGTATAGCTACTGGACTCTATAAATGCCTTCTTTGCGTGTCGCGTTCTCAGTGCAAATGAGTTTGCAAACTAGACGTGCGTCTGGAATGGCGTAGCTATTGAATAGTATAAAGAAAAATAAATGTGCAAAAAAAACTTCTAACACCAATTTTAAATACAATGTTCCTGGTTTAAATATAGAATGTGTGAGATCTTTCGCACTAAAACGCTCGGATATGTTGCATTTTAGTGGGACATTAGAAGATGGCTTCATACCAATACAAGTAGTGATAGAAACATCAAAAAGTGATACATAATCTGTCCGAACAGAAGATTCGTCGTAACTTTCGGTTGGGATCGAATAATGTGCCAAAGCGACCCTTTTTAACATTATTGAACTTGAACATCTATTTGTTTTCTATAAATAACATTTACGTGTACTTCCGTGTTTTATATATTCATTTTGGTTCTTTTCAGGGCCGTCACATCCTCTAAAAGAGAACTATTGTTAACAAGTCACGTGTATTAGTTGGCATGCGTAAATACTAGTGTAGGGCCATATTTGATCGCCAATAAATGTCACTCAATAATCGATTTACTGTCCCAAATGTTTAATTTATCATTTGTTGGCTTCTGTTAAAACGCGTTGGTCGTGAGGAATCATAACATGCAGCTTAAAATATCCAAAGCAATAAAAGCGATACTGTAATCGTTTCCTTTCAACGAAATGTCAGATTCATTAAGTGCGGGTGACTGCTTGGAAAATATGTCTCCCTTGGTCAGGGTGTAGAAATAGTGCTGCTTTTATCTCATGAGTTTCAATTCATCTAATGGGAATCTCATACATTAAAGATCCATTAGCTGTAACTTTAGTCAATTTTTAGACTTTGTTTGTTTTGTGTATCATCTGCAGGTCCCTGAATCATGGAGAAATTCCCAATATTTGGCTCATAAATATACCTTATATGATCATAATCTGCATTGTTATCGTTTAAATTGTGTATTCAGGTCCGGACTAGAATACATTTATCAACAATAACAATGGTCATTTAACATATACAGGCTGTGTTGGCAAGCAGGACACCGGGCACTGGTCATTATGATCGGATTATAGTAAAATTCTGTAGTTAATACATTGAAACAGAGTAGTGAAAAATTAGTCAAAAGTTACAGCTAATGTCCCTTAAATACCCAACATCAGATTTATTGAAGACTGTTCTCGCGAAATGACAGTTATCAAAGTAAATGTCAAACGTTCGTGTTCAGACGGTGTTCAATGGTACTCTCACTCTCATACAGTAATCCACAGTAACGCAAATTTCCTCTTGTTACGGATATATATGCCACATATATTGCAGCATAGAGGTAGAAGCAACCAATGCAGTCGAGGTTTGAGGTCTGGACGTTGGGGCAATTCACATGTCCGTCCCCAGGGGTGATGCGTGGAAGAGATGTATCGGTCTCAGCACAGATTTCTTGTTGCTATTGTTTATCATAATACGTTGGAGTATGATACTGCCAATAGAGATTTATACTAGCAACCCAACGTGTCTTCCTCTTATAGAACTGATTTTCTAACGATTTCTTGTTGAAGTTGTTCTCCTCACTGCATGCATCATGTATTTGTCCTGTGACAATCTTACGCTATTTTCTCATGCGTGTAATTGCCTTGAGCGCCAAAGCAAGCAGGTTCTCACTGAAAACTTTTCGCTGACCAAGCATCGCCCCGACTACGTGAAAACAGTTCCAAACACCCCTGGGTCGGCGTTAATTTAGGACGTAGTCGAGGGATTGACCTGAGTTAGGACCGGACTCCGCGTTCGCAGTGCATGTGAACGCATCGAAAATTACAAACGTCGAAAAACCCCTCCATTCGACGACTTTCGGGAATATTTTCGAGGTAACCTGTGGCTTTTGTTCAGTTGTAGTTGAGTTTAAATAGTTTACTAGCTCCATGGTTTAACCATGACAGGCGTGACCTGCGCAGCCGGACGTGTTGATAATTGGTACGAAGAGGAAGTAGCGGTTTTGCTTGCCATGTGGCCAAAAGAGAGCATCCAGAAATTGATGGACGGCACTTCCAGAGCCAATGAGGTTTTATCGAACAGTAGCAGACAATGCAGCAGCCAAGCCCCCAGGGGGTCAATCCCATAGTAAAAGTGTACTGGCATATGCCCCCGAATGGGTGACTTTTCACCAAGAAAATTCCCTAAACATAGATCGATTTTTCATCCTTAAAACCCAAAGCATGGGTTGATAACAAAGCAAAGGTCCCGTTCTTTACACATGCAACAGAATAAAGATGCAAATTTCCAGAAATTTTCAAGCAAAATCCCTGAACATGAATGAAGATGTAATTGAGCACATTCGTTTCAAACAAGAAATGCTCGGCTGTTAACGATATCAAGGGATTAAATAGTGAGATTCAATGAAAGCAACAGCCCGTCCATTGCACTGATCAGCAATTATTATACTGCCTGGCCATGAATCCTCCTGTGTATCTCTCAGCAAATAGTTTGTGAGTTACTGGGAGTGGAGAGGAGATATCACTTGTTTATGCAGAATCGTGAATTGATGCAACTCTGGATACCGACGCAGGAGAGAACTTATGACAATCACTGCCTCTCTGACCGTGTGAGGCATGTTGCATCAGTCATTTCAATCGAGACGGAGGAAATAAATTGATGTTTAAAAAATAAAGGATCTTCTAATGGACTTACACTGTGTTTATGTCATTTAATTCGTTAGAGATATTCTAATGTATGAGGTTCGAAGCTCGCCATGTGCCCGGAATGGCTACGTAAAGACGAAGAAGTGGCGATTTGCGTATATGGTAATTTTTGGCATGATAATATACGATGGTTCCAGGTCAGCTAGAACAGAGACAAATAGAAAGACATTCTTTCTATTTGTCTGTGGCAAGAATGATAGTTACATGAAGGTTGATTTCAGAAAGAAGCAGTGCTGTATCGAAACTGTTTGGTGAAATTCCAAAGGGATGCTCTTTCACTTTATCGAACCGGATTCTATTCTCTTCTGGATTTCTGTACGTACAAATCGGTGTAATTTTTATTCATTCCAATGGTCATTTTCGATATATTTTGTCGTGGCGAAAGGGTTAGACAATGATTGTAAGTATGCTTATCGAAAGGTAATGAATCTGACAAATAGAGTAATATAAATACGGTAGCTCTCTTTTTGGAAAATGTGGTGGCCCTGAAAAGGGCCGTTTGGTATGGGTTTTGTAATTGGTGATCTAACCGCCAAAACCGTACAAAGTACGGCCCTGGCGTTTCAGAGCGTAGACCACATCCATGGCGGTGACGGTCTTTCTCTTGGCGTGCTCGGTGTAGGTGACGGCATCACGGATGACGTTCTCCAAGAACACCTTCAAGACACCACGGGTTTCTTCGTAGATGAGACCAGAGATACGCTTGACACCACCACGACGGGCCAGGCGACGGATAGCTGGTTTGGTGATACCCTGGATGTTGTCTCGAAGTACCTTACGATGACGCTTGGCGCCTCCTTTTCCCAGACCTTTGCCTCCTTTGCCACGACCAGACATATTCGCTATTGCCAGTTGAAAAATGATGTGCCTTGTTGCATATTCTACACCTTTATAAAGATCATTCGTGAACGCGATAGAGAACGATGTACACAACCTAGTGTTAGTATTCTGCCATGTTCTCGCCTTTGAAGACATAAAGAAATGTTGTCTAATTGGCCAATTAATGCATATCATTAACACGTGTCTCGGATCATGAGTGTGAACTTGAAGTAGGGACTTGCAAGCTGTGAGGGGTATTATACTTGCTTATGACTTTTCCGTAAACAATGCAATTTTTTTCTGTCGTGTCAAAACTATTTCCATGTTCGCAACACGGTTTCGGGGAAAATGTAGCTCTAGTGCATGGTTTGTTCAATGTCTTGCGATGCATATACAACAATACATACCTTGTCTTTATTCTCCAAATATATCAAAAACTTCTGAATTATGCACTCAGAAAGGTTTCAACCATGGAGTTCCCTTTTTAGCTCCATGTTTCAACTTAATTGTTTTCATATTTGCCAATTTTTAAGGAAGAATTAACACAATTATGTATGTATGTATGTATGTATGTATGTATGTATGTATGTATGTATGTATGTATGTATGTATGTATGTATGTATGTATCTATGTATGTATGTATGTATGTATGTATTATGTATGTATGTATGTGTGTGCGTGCGTGCGTATGTGAGCGCACGTGCGCGCGTGCGTGCGTGTGTGTGTGTCTGTCTGTCTGTCTGTATATATATATATATATATATATATATATATATATATATATATATATATATATATATATATATATATATATATAACTGAAACTAGTTCTTCCATGGCTGAGCCTTGAGTGAGCAGTAAGTGATTTTATGTCCCAAGGAGAGAGATCTCCTTTCAATGCAGAATCGTGGCTAAGTCTAGATCTATACTAATCTCATTAAAATCAGATGTAGAGTAGGACGACGTCTATACTTACGCGGTAAGAGAATACCGCGTAAGTATAGACGTCGCCGTACTCTACATCTGATTTTAATCACATTGCATCTGTACCGACGCAATAAAGAATACGTTAAAAGTCTTTGATTTTCACCGACATTTGAAAAGACACAATAGATGTCACATATCCGTATGGGGCATCTCACGAGACTTGTTTCAGATCCATGCTGTGTTGAAATGGAATTATTATTTATTTGATATAATATTGAAGAGTCTGCAGAAAGATTGCCCACACAGCACGTGGACCATTTGATGTCTTCTATTGTGTAGCTTCGCATGAAGCGTTCTCGTGTTTATCTAATGGGTTTTAGTGCTGGAGGTGTGCCTGGCATTACGCTGTCATTGAAATAAAGACACAGGAACGTAAAAAGTGAATATTGGCTCCAATTTCGATGGATTACCCATGACGTAAATGTACGCTGTGTGATATCTTTCCCACCAAATCGCACAAATGTGTGCAAGTTTTTGGGGTTATCAGAAGATGGCTTCATAGCAACTCGAAAAATGATAGAAACATTACTAGACGTGACAAGACATGATTGTACTTCAAGGAACGTATGAGATCAGGGTATTGCAAGCAATATTCGTCCGGAGTTATAATCAATAAATGTCATTTTTTTTAATTATACAAGCCTTACCTGAGTCGCGTGTACTTTCCGCTCACTTTCTCTGTATTGGTATTTCAAAGAAAATAGTCCATATCTATTAATTACCCTCCCTAATCTCCCTAATCCCCTTCATTAATTTTTTCTACCGATCACGAACGCGGGGGAGGGGGGGGGGTTATCCCCATGACAATAACTCGTGCTCATACTTTACTGATGATCGCTAGAACAAATAAATATAGGGGATTAAGGAGGGTAATTCACAAATATGGACTGTTTTCTTTGAAATGTTATACAGAGATAGCAAGGGGTATAGTAATGCTGTACTCAAACCATGGAGGTACAAGAAGTAGGTCCTTGACTCAGACACAGTGTGGAAGGACAGAGACTCAAACCAGCGTTAATTCACGAGAACACGGTGTCTCCACCATGACGGGAAGAATACATTTCATGGGCACGCTATAAATGCTTTCCTGACCTTAACCATATACCCAGCTGTTATCACAAGTGGGCAAAATAGAACTACTCGTGACTGAACTGGAGTCTGCATATAAGGTGTTTAACAGATAACTGTATCGCATGTGATATTTCGACGACATCTCGTGTATGTATCTCGCAATGCTTGTTGTTTCTCATGATCACTCACACGCTGATTTCAAGCGCATTCCCGTTCGTCAATGCAGCACTGAACCCCAATGTGTTGAAATTCATGACGTCACAGGGTGTGATATCGACCTTTCCTCCCTGTCCTTATCGTCCGGATTTTAAACTTGTGGTACAGGTTCCAAGATATAGCTTCTAAAGAATTCTCGCAATACCCGGTCTGGAATTTTTATTCACAAGTTTTTATCAATGTATTGGTTTTTTTTGCGAGGGGGATTTGATTTCGAAACATGCTCTGTCGGGAAAACATGTTCGATTAGTCATTTATCACTCAACACAGGTGGAAGCATAAAGGAGTGTAAAAAAGTGATATAATTTTTGCCTGCCGGGCGTAGAGTTGCTAAATCTGATGTAAGTAATTCATATTTTGATTGTCTTCGCGCTGAAAATTTTGACTTTGGCAGTTACGGTCTGTGTTTGAAAACCATCGATATGAGTGTTTCGGATTTAATATACCGCTTGTCTTTATTACGTTGGGCATATAATCCTCGATACAAAGGTCGCTAGATTGTTTTTGTATTACTTGGATAAAAACTACTGTAGAAATAGCGTGACTTATATTTTTGCCTCGGATTAAATCATGGGAATTTGGACGAGCCACATGACCCTTTACTATAATAGTATGAAAATTGGATTTAATATAGCAGTATGAACACAGCAATATCGCTTAGTACACCAGGGATTCAAGAACGTACGCGTTTCCCTTAACATAATACTATTTTTTCATATTGCAGGCACAACGGATGTCTCTGTGGCGCAATCGGTTAGCGCGTTCGGCTGTTAACCGAAAGGTTGGTGGTTCGAGCCCACCCAGGGACGCCATGTATTTTTTAATAAATGTCATGACGATGTGACGGAGATCCTAGAATATATGTCGTCAACGTCATCATTCATTTCCTCGATTTCAGCATTTTCAAAAATCTTTAACCTTCTGTCGTCCAAGGGCACACAGTTTACACCTGCATGTTTTGGTATATCATGAATCAAAATCGCAATCTCTGTCGCTTCGGTCAATATCATTTGGCGACGACAGCTTTCACCTATCGTTAATACGACATTTGGTGCTCACAACTTTTGTGAGCATGTATACTATACATGGGCGCGTGGCCACGGTTCGGAGCTCGAGCAAACGGCACCTGTTACACAACTCAAACTGCTATCGTAATATTCTCACGATTTTAACACACAGGCCGTACATGTATAGAATGTAGCAAAATTATCGTCCCCTTTTCACAATTATTGTCCACATTAATATAGCCAATTTTGCGAGAGAAGAAGTTCACTCGAAAAACACCGGCACGGCAAGTCAGTCTACCGTCTGCCCATTCATGTTATACCAAAACATTTATTAATACTCTGCACGCAGGTTTAAACTGTGTACCCTTGGACGACAGAAGATTAGACTGAAAAGCAACATTATCTTTAATGCGGAATATTAATAACAGTGTTGTGGTATTACTGAGTGGAATGTATGAATTAGTTTTAATACGACAGTTTATGGTTTAGTTTATTGCCACGAATAGCTACAAAGACATATTTGACCTGCCATATGGCTGAAAAATACGCGCTAGTTCGGCTTGATAATTATGACCTCGCGTGACCTCGCGTTGCCCCATACAGTCTCTGTGGCGCAATCGGTTAGCGCGTTCGGCTGTTAACCGAAAGGTTGGTGGTTCGAGCCCACCCAGGGACGTTGTATAATATTTTTGACGAAAACCGAAAGATCATGATGAGGTGTACGGTGCATGCAGACTACACACATGTAGCACTAAGGTGAATCATATTTGAATCGTGAATTTTCAAATTTTTGAGCGAAATATCTCAGTATCGTTCTATTAAGTAAAAGCAAGTCTTTTCTCTTTTGTATCCCAATGTTGACAAGCAGTATGTAAAGCGGCCAAATTGCCACGCGTTGTGCTTTGAACATAGTAAACACCTATTGCCTGGTCATGAGGGCTATAGCGCCCGTCTATTACCCCGAGGGGCCGTGTGTTACCAGAAAAACATCGCTATTCCCCGAGGCCGTAGGCCGAGGGGTATAGCGATGTGTTTCTGGTAACACACGGCCACGAGGGGTAATAGACGAGTGCTACAGCCCGAATAAAGACCAGGCTATAGGTGTTTTATAACACACCACATGCTCATGGTGTATTGTTATATAGTTTATAATGTGTTTTGATATTTTGCACCGCAACAATCCATTGTGACAAGTTTACTGTGCGAGGTTTCCACAGCGGTTTCAATTATACGTGGTACCAATTTTTTTCAAAAAATATTCTAAGCATACCTATAGCGACATCCTTAGTTGTACTTTAATCTTTTCCGTCAATTAGATGTTCAAGTTCCTACGCTGTTAGAATGTTGGAAAATGTTGGAAAATCCGTTTCAGAGAATGTGTCGTCACCTATCCCGGACGCACATCACGTTCTAGTCACCCGCCATTGTTGCAAAGCTGCAGACGACACTACGGTCACGTGACCGGGCACTTTTCCAAATTTGGTCAGAACTATTTCCCTAGGGAAATAGCTTTTCAAAAAATACCCTCTGACGTAACTTTTGTCGATCCGGTGGGGACTTGACGTATCTATTTTCTCGTCACGTGACGTATTCTGGCGAATCGCGACACGGAATGAGCATGTGGTGTGTTATAATTACAATTACTGAAAGCACAGCAAAGTTTAAAGACAAATTCTCCAGATACTAGGCCGCGGAACGTGAGAAATAGTGTGAAATTAAAAGCTGTGATAAGTCAACGACTGTGGCTGGACGAAGGGACGGGACGAAGGGTTTTAAATAAGCTATGAAAGATTTTACGTGTAAAAATTGTCGTTTGCGAAAAAATCAAAGAAAATAAGACAACACTGTTCGGATAGTAATGGCAAAAATGGTGAAAAGTCTATCGTGTAGAATATTTGAAAAGTTGTCAATATCCAAAGATGCGAATGGACATTCGAAGGAAATTTATCTGACTTCGTAAAGCTTTGAATGAAACGCGTCTAAATAAAAGGGCACGTGTGTAACTCAATGGATAAGGATTTCCCCCCTTTAATGTAAAAAGGAATGTGTGTAACTCACAGGATAAGGATTTCCCCCTTTTATATCGAAGGGCATGTGTGTAACTCAAAGGATAGGGATTTTCCCCTTTAATGTGAAAGGTATTGGGTAAAAAAGTTTGAAAGGATATTGCCACTATTTTCAGAACTGTAATAAAAAACATAAGAAGAATACTGATTTAACCGAAGGTAAGAAGGTTTCCCGAGAGAACATCGTCAGATTCAACCGAAAATCACATCAGTATGACAGGTTGTGACGCAGTTCAGTTACAATCAATACAGTTTTTAGGGCCCGAATGAAGGGTATAGGGCATTTATTTGTGCAGAATCGCCACTGATGGCGCTGTTTTCCTTGGCTAAAATTTGCTATTGATTTGCCTACTACAAGAAATCATAGCCCGTACACATGCATGCTGGTTCACCAGTCAATGGGATTCGCTGAATGTTCTAGACTAGGAATATTTAGCTCTATACCACTATGATCGTCTGTCGAAAATTAATCACAAGTTTACTGTCATTTGAATGTGGTACAAGATAAGAGTGTCTATATGGGTCTGTTTGTCACGGAGAGAAAGAACTCACCCATAGAAATGATCGTATTCAAGATGTATATAATTTATGCCCGCACAGACTTCCATCGACAGGAGTCTGGAGGCAAATCTTTTTTTGTGAATTTACGCTCCTAGAAACATTTTTTAAATTGAATGAATTCCAGTGGAGAAGAATCAATCCTGTCAAACGAATTCAAATAATCTATAAATATGTCAGTCTCTCTCGCACAACTTCATCTGTCTTCGGAAATCTTTTGTTGAAGAATTTCGTGGACGGCGACGGACAGACAAATGAATATGTCAGTGTTTGTGCCGTTTGATATTATCAGGCGTAACCAGAAAGCTCCAAATAATGGAGTCATGGACTAATCCTTGATCTTATAGAACGGAGAGAATTGTAAGCTTCTGCGTATGGACAGAGATCAGAGTGGGTATGTGTACGACGGCGATAAGCAACGCTAATCCGTCCAAGCTTGAAATAAGCAGCTTTACAAACGCTCTGGTCGCTATGTTTCCGTATATATTAAGGTCACCGACTGTCCATCCGAGCTTGTTTTGCTCTGAGATTTTAGCAAGGGACTTGATCCGATTTACACAAGCCGATCGAGAATAGACAAATCTGAAACTGTCTCGGAGACAAACTTATTATTGTCCGTTGTAAAGTTTCCGTCAAGATTTAAGATCACTTGTGCCTGAAACAATTCATCGCGGAAGAAATATATCATATACCATGTACCATATGCTGAAGCGCTCAACAGAACACGTCCCTTGCAGATAAGGCGCGGGTTCCCCTGCCGTTTACGGCCAGAATTAATCATACAGGACAGCCTGGAATAGACTTTAATTAAATTATGTAACAATCAAAAGAACGAAAACATAAACAAACCCATGGAAAACAAAATATTTTTGGAGTTGATAATGTGATGAAAAACTTACGGTTGGTTACAAATTATAAATGTGCCAAAATGGGAGTTCATGAAAATAAAGTTTTTCGAAGAGTTGAAATTAAAGGTCATATGGATCAATAAAAGGTGGTATGCGCCTCGAAAGTGAAAGACTTAAACTTTTGCTCAAACTTTCTTCAAGGAAACTTTCAACCATTCTCTTACCAAACCAAGAATAAAAATCGGGGGTCACCGAGCAGTTTGGAACTAGCGACACAAACTACCCAACATTTTGCGATATTTGAAATTCAAAAATGGCCGCCATTCCTGTGATAACTCTTTTGAGAAATTAAAGTTTGGATTTTCGAAAAACTGAGAATGTGAAAGTTTTTCTTTATTCTAGAGCTTTAAAGTGAGCCCCCCAAGTTTTTTTAGAGTCCGACTATCTGTCCCGGAGGCGCGTTCACCTTAAATGCAGGGGAAAATGGAATATCTTAAGGTCAGCAAAGAGCAAGAGATGTAGATATACTTCAGAGATAAAGAAAAAACACAGTGTCTACTGTACAAATAACATAAACTGTCAGACCTAGATACTGTGAACAGGCTGAAGGAAATAATGTACATAAGACCCAGATGGTTTTTATACCCCCGACTTAATCTGTTTTTCACCGGAGGATTTCTTGAGAAAATAATACATTGCCGAGAAAGGAAAAAAACGGCACCTGGAAAACCTGCACGTTTTCCGCATTTCTCTCATTTGCCCAGGATCAGCCAGAAATAAGGTTTCTAAATGCATCGCGACGTATTACCGACCGCTATTCGCTCGAGCTCAGCATGTACTGTAGATGTTTACCGACCGCAAAACACGATAGCCGAAAGAAATGAGTGTCTATACCTGAAGCATAACGACACAGTCCAAGGTCAGACAACAAGATTTTTCACGTAAAAAGGCGCGCGCAAGCAGTTTCTTGATGGACAGCCAACTATCCTCGTATTGGCGGCCAGGGAATTTTATCCTATTATAGCTCAGTGGCGGCAACAATTCTGCGTGGGTAAGAAATAGGATCCGCCTTTTTGCTTGAGTTGGCCGAGAAGGGGCAAAAATATATGGTAGGGAGGGGAAAGCTTTGGAAATGGGAATAGGACAGCTGAGGTTGGAACAGATGCGTACTGGGGATGAGGAGACGGGAAGGCTAGTGGACGGGATGGGCACATAGTCTGCATGATTATAGCGGGATGAAAGTCGCGAATTCGACGGCTTGTCCATTTTTCCCGGTCTAAAACATTAGCTTTATTCAAAATACCTTGGAAGAGTCCATCTACATTGTAAACTTGTAGATATGACTTTTCGAAGTCTTTGTCCGGTCAATGAACGTAACTTTGACTCTAACACTCCATTGTAAGAATGTTCACCCACTATTTAAAGAAAGCAACGTACACTGGGAACTGAGGACTTTGATGTGCCTGAGCCTTCAAGCTGTGGAAAATATCACTTACTGTAGTACCTTATAATATATACAGTCATTCGCTATGATCTTTATAAGCAGTTGCTGTATACAGCGAATTCCCCAGGGAGAGTGTCTCAGTTCATGGGAAACTATCGACCCATCCTTTCAATTTAGCACACAATTAGTATTCTTCCTGACAGAACGAATGATTTAATCGGTCATTGCACTGGAATCCTGATAAAGAGATATATATTCATCTGATCCAAAAGTCTATTGAAAAAATCGATAACATGTCATACTTGCGTCAAAGATAATCGGTGTAAGTCGTTCGTTGCGGCATAGATACGTATCGTTTGACAAATAATGCTAATTATCATTCAGTGACGTAATTTGCCGTCAATTCAAGTCTCCATGAAGACCACATTCTTATATATAACAAGCTTTTATTTTCAGGAGTCTGTCCAAACAATTCCAGTGTCAATGTTGAATGCATTACAATGAAGTTCGGTTTCTCTCATGCTCGGTTTTTCCCTATAGGTAGAAAATACCACGTCAGTAGGGAGACAGTTTATACCTACAGGTTTTTTTATATCGCAACTAATGTGAGAGCTATTTTCAAGAGTACAAAGACACGCAAAAGATGCCGCTACCTCCTGTGATAGTATTGAATTCAAAGTCATACACCAATTGTGTATTATTATGACACTTAATATTAAAAAACGCCATTGATTGTGGCTACAAACTGTACACTCCATTAAGCAGTATGGGAAATGCACAATTGTTAAACAAATGGAAAACCAATTTAGAAGAATGTTGCTTTTCTCAACTGAAATTACAGACGATTCATCAAAACGTCGAGGTGGTCAGCCATTAGAGTAATCCAAACCCAAGCCCCGTCGGCACGCTAGTATGCTGAGCTGAAAAGTTTTATAGAATGAACTGTTTCATGAACTGTTTAATAGTCAGATTAGTGTCGAATGCAATAGCGCGTCTGATCACGACTTTGTGTTTATTTGTACTAAATACAGCACTCAGAGCATTGTACGCACAGCGACATCCTCTGTTGCCAACGTAAAAGTGAACAAGATTTGTCTTTAGTGCGCGAGTGTGTTAAATTCTATTATTTTTGATCGAATTCCATGCTTGACATGCATTTTTTTTGTAGTTTCAATCACAACAGTGGAGGCAACATAGTGGTAATGTCGCCATTCCTATGAGACTCATTTCCAAAGTCTCCCAAAAATATTCGAACAAATATTTATTTTTGCATATTAATAAAGGAAATGTGACACCGTTTATTGGTCACCCCTATCCGTTGTCCTGTGAACAGGTAAGCAAGGCTGTCAGAACAACCATTAATTACTCGAACGTCTTTCCTGAAATATATATCAGTGTTATCTCTCCTGGATTTCAGCAGTGGCGTACAAGTATTCTTCAACTCTATTTCAGCTTATTTTAAGATGTCGAACAAATCATATATAACCGGTCTCTCAAAAAGTACTCAAAGGGCCTGTAACTCTAGATTTTCATGATATCTTTCATGGGTTTTCTTTTGTTCAACTCTCAAAAGCATGGCCACTATTTAGCTTGCAAGAATAGTCCATACGAACGATGCACTGTAATTATAATAATGTTTACATTTGAATTCTTATCTTGACCAGAATTCTCTCGTCACCAATAACAATGCAGTCTGCGCATGTACAGACTGAGTTCTCAACATGCTTGGGGAGTACCGAGAAATTATATGGCTAAAGTTAGAAAAAGATTGTGAAAATATCAAAAGTTAAGGTTACTGGCCCCTTTAATATTTTAGAAATGAGCGAGAAACTAATATGAAAAGACAGCCATTTTTCTCTCTTGAGGTTAGAAAATACAAGTACCTTGTGGGCCCAAATCACCATGGTTACGAGTACTAACAAATAACATCATAATAAAATTGATCATTTCGAATATCGAATACTACTTAAAAAGCATTTAATCTTTCCGTAGACTTCATTAACTGTGTCAATTTTCATAACTATTGATAAAATTGCCATATTGTCATTATTTTTCCGCGAGAAAATTTGTACTTTTACTTATTTTTCTCTTCAAAGGATGACAAAATTGAGACTGTCAACATGTCCAACGTAATTCATTGTGTATGACGGACAGTGATGTTGTTCGACAAGTTACTCTACTATCAACATCTGATCGACTATAGAATTCAATTGTCATGTCAACATGTACATTGAACAGAAGTAATACCGGGCGGTCTTGACAAGTCTGACAAGTCGAACACATGGCATTTTGGGAATAGCACAAGGAACTGCACTGTACAAACCGAACAAGAATAATCGGAAATGCACCAAAAGTTACAGTTATAATGGTCTTATGACGCAAGGGATCTCACTAACTTGTTTTCAGTTTCGTCGCCCACTCGTTGAGAGTCATCATCCGAGTTGCTAGGCTCCTACATCTGAACCATGTTCAGGGTCGCCTCTTCAGTATTTTGAAAGTTGCAGTTTTGGCCAGGAACACAAACACTGCGTCGGTTGAAAGGGAAAACAAAACCCAATCAAATATAGATGGACGAATCAAATGGAAAATTCCCGAGGGTGAAATCAAATACAGTCGCTTCATTTCCTGATTTCTAGTAGGGTCGCCATGGTTACGCGTACGAGATCGTTACATGCGAAGATGACCGGAGGAATAGAATTGTTTTGAGACAGAAAGGAAAAGTTAGACGAATGAGTAACAACAGGCCGTCCCAATGATATGCCGTTCGGAGTTATCGAAAATCGTAACACTCCTCGTGTTCGGGTTGAAGCTAAGACGACAAAGCCAAGTCGCTCGTTAAAAATTGAATCTGTTTTAGTGCAATGTTGAAGAG
>LD357413.1:0-45610 GCA_001465055.1 Ptychodera flava
ATTCTGTGTTACCAACTTGTTGTTCAAACCATACAATTCCAAAACCATATTTAAAAAGTAAATGAATCTTCAAGGAAAAAAAAAAAAATTATCAATTGTGACTGCATTGTGAAAAAGCTACAACGCGTATTTATATAATGATCACACTATATTGTCTGAAAGCTGTATCATATTGAATGTTTTTAATACCATATCCCTGCCACAGAGTATGTATGAATACCAAAATCACATACAAAGTTTAATAAGCTGAATAAGATAGTAAGACCTGCTTAAACCAAGGACACACGACCTTATTTCGACCTCTAGGTCATTCTGCGCATGTGTCCCAGTTATTATTATCATCGGTGTAACAGCGCGCCGGGGAAGCCCCGTCCACGGTTTATGCCCATCCCCTTCATTGTATTGTCAGGAATCAAACAGCCATTGTTAAAAACGCCAGTCTCAAGACAAACTGTATCGCCAGGCTCCATAAAATAATAATTTCCGATTGTACAGGTAAGAGTGCATATTTATATCAAAAAGATCTGCATAATACTCAGTTCTCAAAGTAGGAAGTGACTCAGTTGGAAAATGAAAATGGACGTGTAGATCTTGTCGACCAATTGGAATAGATGTCAGTTTCTGGTGTCTTTCTGGAACCAACTGGCATTGTTACATTCAGACAGAACTCTGACACACCTGTACCTGAAAATCATGGTCACGATGAACTGCGTTCCCGACCGATTTGTACATTGATGGCTCAGCACATTCCAATCAAAGAACCCAGAGTTCTAGGCTCTAAGCTTATGTATGGCTCTACTAACCTCAGCAATGAAAGAATGGTAAAAATGATGGGTGCGTCATATCGAAACTACTATAATTAGCCCACTATGCAATGTGTAAGAGTCAAAGGTCAGAAACTAAGTTAGGGAGCAAAACGGGGGCACGAGTTGGCTGTATGTACGCGTCTCATTGAGAAAGCAGTACAGTTTTTGATAAATAGATTTTTGATTTCTGTAGCGTTTTATAGGTTATCGACAATAAATGCTTCAGTTCCGATATTTGCACCACAGCCGCTTATGATAAGGGTTACAGACAGCACGTGTGACACAAAAAGGGGAAGTTGTAAAATAACTTCGCTGTGTTACTCATGTATTGCCATATCGGGAGACTATTTTCAATCCAAAAGGACGGAATTATATGATTTTAGTAAATCAGCTTTGATAACTCCAATGCCATGTGAAATTCATACCTTTTATCTTTTTGCATTAAAAATCAATCTTTTGTGCGTCATGCTATCTCGGTGCGATTTCGCTCCCTCAACGAACAGTTAACTTTCGATTTCGTTTACGTTTTCTCTCATTTCTACTGAACCATATAATGGAAAACAATGATGTTGGCTCTCTACCAAGAGCGTGCGCGCTTGTATTTAAAATACTTAAATTAGGATAGATGTATATTTTATCATTACCAAAGTACTGTTAAGTGTCGCTAATACAAAACTTAAGTTTTAGTCCACGGGCCACCATAGCCCCCAATCCCCCGATAGTCACTTTCTGTCACTATGTTTTGTAGTTAGCTAGGACATCCGGCTATCATAATCTGCTTGTTTGCCATTACTCTAGTGGTGGGTATGAGCGTCAGCCCTGTTGCCATGGCAGTGCAGTGCAGTAGCAAAAAAAGTAAAAATTTCAGAAAACGCCATATATTTGTAACTAAAAACAAAATGTAAATGTCAAGGTATATTTTGACGTTGGTCAGTTGGCTGCGATCCCTGTGTACGTCATGGTTATGACTAATTAGGGTCGTTGCTATGGCGATGCCCTGTTGAAAAAATTCCCTTTTCGGGGGGAATCTCAGTATCAAGGTATATACATTTGAAGCTGTTAGGCCATCGCACGCCAACTGTAGTGACTGAGTTCCGTGTCTCAGGCTCTCGTAGTCCGTGTGGGCTACGGTACCATTTCATGGATTTTGGTAGCCTAAAGGAACGGTTAGTAGTCTGTAGACGTGGGGATACCGCTAACTTAGAACACTGCAAGCTGAGAACCTTTCTGTCTAAAAACTGGCAGTTTGTATCTATATTTTTGATATTTTTCTTATCGTTTTCTTGATTCTACCAATCGCGTTTCTTCTGATTATTATTTTACAACAAAATTTTTCTTCATGCCAGTGAACGAAATCCTCACCACGTACAGTTTGTGATTTGTTTAGCTCTGTTGTAGAAGAAATGCAATGTGCCGTGGTTACTAGAAACTAACACCATAATGAATGAAAACAATTCCCTTTTGGAATTCAATACATGTACTACCTTCTTGGTTCTAAATTATTTATTCAGTATATTTACGAGACGTCTTCTATGTACAAATAAGTAAAATTCATGCTCGCAACTTCCTTTGTAAGTAGTTGTAACGCATTCTCAGACTTGTCATATGCTATTAGCAGCTAAACACGGCTAATAGCTTGAATAGCTTAACCCCTTGACTATCTATGGCGCCGGATATATCCGGCGCCATATTGAATTGCCATATACCTTGAGCGCCGGAAATATCCGGCACAATTAAATAGGCGTATTTGCTTCGTTTTTGTCGCTAAAAATCCCGTAATTTCGGCGTCGGCACGCAGCGCGACTAAGATTGTTGTATTCCCATCTGGCCTGAATGTGATTGCGCCCCCGTACGTCCGAGTATGGCCAAAATCCGGAAGCAAATGTCGTGACCCATGACCTCGACTCTGAAAGGTCAGGCTGATCACAGAAGCGTGGCGCTGATTGTTTACAGTTTTCAGAAGTACGGACGATCGCAAAGATGTTTATGGTTTTTTTTTAATGAAATGAAATGTTTATTTATTGAAAACAAATGTTTTATATGTAAATATGTTCTATTAACAGCAATATTCGTGAATGAAACTAGAGGAAATACAATTTTTTACTAAAAGCCAGTGCAATTTTATAGCAGCCATATTATCAATATGACTGATCACATGACTGGTCATGTGTTTGGTCATGTGATAGGTTCTTCTCTAAAATGTATTTTTAAATAATGTGAATTATTTTTTGATAAATCATAACCATTATAGATGCATGTTTCTGCAAGAAAGAGATAAAGCAGGTGTTTACAAATATAAAATGTGTTGATTTTCAAATACAGAATCATGTCAGATGCTGATGTTTGTGGTTCATTTACTCTGCCTTTTGTTAGAAAAATCTTAAATAGGTACATCTATAAATAAAGTAAAGGGTAGATATTATTACATATATGTAAAGACAATGCCATGAAAATTGCAACTGTATTCAAATTTGCATCATTTTATGCATTTAAAACTCGTCCTGATGCTTCAAATATTCATATTCTTTGCCAACTCTGGTCATATGATGTGTCATGTGATCAGTCACGTGACCTGGAAATACAAAACTTATGTTTGAAAAAGTGGGAAATTTCATGCTGATTCAGAAAATATATGGTGTATTGGTACTTACTTAATTTTTGCTCAAAGCAGTGTTCATACAACGACCACACCCAAGATTTTATCAATATTTACATAAGGGGCCTGGTATATAGGAATACATTGGTTTTGGTAGTCAAGGGGTTAATAGCCAGCCTTTCTCAGAAGTTACTCTGATTAGCTGGTTGCCAGCTTATAGCTCCTTCAGCTAATTACGGCCGAAAACGTCCTGTGGAAAGTCAGAATAGCTTGAATACCACAGGAGAGCTAAAAGCAAGCTATTCATATTAGGGCAAGTCTATCTCTGTTTTAAGTTTGGAGAACATGTTTCATGAAGGGTTATGGAGGTCACAGGCGTGTCCACGAAAAGCACAAACGGTTAACATTACAATTTGCCTGCATTCCTCTCACCGCTGCCGTCATGTCACAAGTATGATGCAATCTGCTTTCTGTACAAACTTTATATTCACAACTTATGTTACAAAGTTCATTGAGAAAGTATAATCCATGAGCATTAACTGTCCCTATCATCCTCTCTTCTGTTGTAAGGCAATGACTAGCGCAGAAGAAGTCTCCTGGATATCGTGGTATTGTGATCTGAGGGGAAATGAATATTTTTGTGAGGTTTGTAAATTTCAATGGTATAATCCTATGCTTGAAGCAACACAAATAAAAAGTTTCAGTTTCTTCAAATAGTAATTCTTAGTGTTACTTCAAGATCAAACTTTAGTGATAGTGACTAAATATCAATTGTGACATGAATTTTCTATAATGATGAAGGATATGCTTTGTATTCACACAAAGACAAATCTCCTGCATGTCATTGGAGTAGATATAGTGAAAGTAAATATAAAATATGTCTGTGATAAACACAACGGTTATTAACTGTTAGTCCTTAAAGATAGTAAGAATGCCTGTTAAAAGTCATGGGTAGTGTACTTTGTTTCGAAATGTAGTGTAAAAAACATTTTCATAATCTTCTACATCTGTAGGTCGATGAACACTATATTCTAGACAAATTTAATTTAACAGGGTTAAATGAACAAGTCCCACACTACAGACAAGCTATAGATATGATATTAGACTTGGAACCAGGTAAGTATAAATGAAAGATGTCATCATCCCTTGCGGTTTTTCAAGATATGAAGTGGTGATATCTCTTCTGTCATTATCATTAATAAATTAAACATTGAATGGAAAACATGAGGAATCACATTGCATGTCTTAATATTTAAATCACAAGTGCCATGTTATGTTACAGGGACACAAAAAAACGATTGTTCTGTTCTCACAGTGTTGTGCAAATTTAATTCACAAATTATTGTAGCATGCATATTGAAAAAAAAGGCTCGTGCCACTCTCGGTATTTTCAAAAAGTACACGATGTGTGACTGCAAAAGTTTTTCGGTCCCACATAATCCACGATGAAGTTCAGACATGATGTAGACAGCCATATTTCTTCAGTTACGAGGTGTAGAGCTCTCTCTCTCCGAGTAAATTTGCTTCTTGTTCCCACAGATGATGATCTAGAAGAAGATTCAAATCAGAATGATCTTATTGAACAGGCAGCAGAAATGCTGTATGGATTAATTCATGCAAGGTTCATCATGACAAACAAAGGAATTGCGCTCATGGTAAGTAAATCTTTGGGTGGAAAGACCAACTGCGTAAACATTTCTCACTTTAACAATGCTCTTATTTAAATCTTTTCCATTACAAATTAGACACCATAATCAGTGATCTCAATTACACAGAATTCTTGGCAAGCAAGACAAGATATACAATTCATGGCATTGTCGCCCAGTAGAAAACATGGTACAAAGTACCATTTAAGGGACAGGTGGCTCCATTTTTAATCAGTTTCACAAGTTTCAGTACAAATGATGCACAAGGGATGTTTGTGCAATTATGCTACAGTAAAACAAGCTCTTACAGTATTCCCTTCTATTCTTGGCAGCTTGAAAAATATCAACAGGGTGATTTTGGACATTGTCCACGAGTATCTTGTCAAAACCAGCATTGTCTACCAATAGGTAAGATTTTTTTCTCAAAGAAAAGGGGACCATTGTGTTTGCCATCGTATCCACTATGCACTGACAGTAACTTCTACCTGTAGAGAGAACAATACAAATGTAAAATAAATTACCAAAAATATATGTAGGGCTAGTCTTTCTCGAGTTCATGGTGCATTCCTTGTAGATGAAACGCCAAGATTGTACAACCTTATCATTTTCATCACTGATTGTCAAAGTCTGAAACTTTCAGGAATAAGACGCTTTATTAAAGGTGTACTGTTGCAGATTTTAAAGTGTCCAAGGATGACCAACATGTTGCAAACTCACAGGACCGGAAGTAGCTATTGTTGTGATATAATTTTGAAATGACAAGAAATGTACACATCGCTATCTGATATCTTTGAAGGTGTGTTGTGATGTGATGCACAGGGTTTGTTAGGGTCACAACAATTTCAGCTCACCCGAGTAATGTCCGTTGTAGGGTTGTCAGATGTTCCGGGTGAAGCAATGGTCAAACTATATTGTCCCAAATGTCAAGACGTGTACATCCCAAAGTCATCAAGACACCACCACATGGATGGAGCTTACTTTGGAACAGGATTTCCTCATATGCTGTTTATGGTCCATCCGGAAAACAGACCCAAGCGTCCACAAAATCAGTTTGTTCCAAGGTGCTTTCATTTCACCATTTCATGTTTTGTCTGCTGATTGATATGTTATGTACATACATCACCCGTAAGTCATATCAGCTAAGTATGGCTGTGATACTAGAAGTTTTGCTAAATGCTTTGTTTAATCTTAACACCCCTACGGTATTGTTGCAAAATACTATATGACGGTGATGCTCCTAAGTTAAAAAAAGCTGCAAAAATATCTTTGCTCTGTAGTGTAGGGTCGCTGATGCTAGCAGACAATCGCAAACTCCATTATATATATATATATATATATATATATATATATATATATATATATATATATATATATATAATATTTTCTTTCTTTCTGATATTGACCTCTAATTTTAGTCGACTGAGTAGTCAACAAGGTATAATACAATTTGTGCCTTGTCTTCTACTGTATCTTCCATGTATACAGATTGTGTGGTTTCAAGATTCATCCCATGGCCTACGATTTGCAATACCAAGCAGCATCACACCACAGCTCTGCTTCAATACGCGCCAGCGGTAACACAACAAGTGACCCTGGCCCCGCATGTTATAATTTAACCAACCCATAGGCATAGTAAAAGACAGCAAAATAGAGAGAGTTCCATCCTTTAATCAGTTTCCTCTGATGTTCTTTCCTTCTTGCAGATTGTATGGGTTCAAAATTCACCCCACAGCATACCAGATTCAAGCCCAGGCTGCGTCATCTCGTAATCACACTGCCGCTTCCCCCCGGCCTCGCTCCACAAAACCCCACTATAAGCAAGTTCGTCATTAAATCATGTTCGCTATACAGATAACTCTAGTCTCGTTGAAGAGCTCGGCTTTTTAGCTATTATAGACTATAGTCTATAGAAGCTACTGGGATGGGTATCCGTCGGCATCCGTCGTCAGTCAGTCAGTATGTATGTATGTCCGTTTGTGAGGATGTCTGTCCAATCAAATATCTTGACAACCGCAGTACTTACAGATTTGATATTTGTTATGTAGATGCAAAATATGAGAAACTGTTTTTTTTAATTTTTTCATATTGTTGAAAATATGCAAATTAGTGCAAAAAGGACGTTATTGGTACAAATCTTCTTCTCCATAACCGATGGTCAGACAGCTTTGATATTTAGTATACAGATCCCTAGGGATGACAAAACTTAGATTTGTTCAAATTGTGATGAAATATGCAAATTTGTATTTTAAGGGTTTTTTGTCATTTTTGGTCAAACATTTATTTCATCAAAACTGCTTGTCTGACAGCTTTGATATTTAGTACACAGGTTCTTAGGAATTATCAAAATATGATATATTCAAATTATGATGAAATCTACAATTCGTATTTTAGGGCAATTTTTGCCATTTATGGTCAAACATTTATTTCTCAAAAACTACTTATCTGATATCTTTGATATTTGGTATACAGGTTCCTGGGGGTTATCTAAGTGTGATATATTGGAATTTGATGAAATCTTCAATGTTTGTATTTTTGGGTCAATTTTTGCCATTTTTGTTTAAAATCTTTGTCGCTCAAAATTTACTCATTTTGGTCAGGCTCTCCTGCAATGAGCTATCAAAGATACCCACCTTTGTCATCAACACATGTGTCACAAAAAGTCATTCTCAACATAACACAGGGGAGCTCTGTCGACTGTTAGGCCACTTGTTTTTTTTTCAAAACTGCTGGTCAGACAGCTTTAATATTTGGTTTACAGGTCCCTAGGATGACCTTAGTGAGATAATTTCATACAGTCAGGAAATACTTAATTTTGTATCCATGTCTATAGTAGCTTCAGGGACTTTGGCCCTATGTTTTTATTTTTTCCTGTTTCACCAACTATCATGTCAGTGTCCTCAAAAACAGCTTTATCTATCTACAGTTTCAGTTCAACTCCCAAATTTGACAAGTACATATGAAGAAAAGTACTTAAAACTTGTGATTCAGCATGATCTTGGTGTTAATTGTTTTCAATTTTAATAAAATGTAGAAAATACTAAAAATTGGCTTTGGCAAAGAAACATTTATTTGCAAGATTAGAATTTACAAAAGTGTGTGAGAATACACTGGCCCACTGATCTGACGAATTGGAGAGCTGCCGCTTTGTGTGGGCATGTGCAACATTACGGTGATATCCTGCATGGTGACATGACAACGTACCTTCAGAATTTCTGTTTCTGTTTTGTTTGTGCTTGTTGAATACTGGACTCCCAGTTAACAGAGGAAGTTTCCAGATGTGTCATTCAGTACAAGTGGAATTGTGCATATATCTGACCTGTGCATGGAGCCTTGGTGTATCTTTTTTATATGCCTGTTGTTATGAGCATTGTCGAGAAGTGTCAAGGATTCTTGGCAGTTGTTCCCTTTGAAGAGTGTCAGAAAGCAAACATTCAAGAATAAAACGAAGGAAGAACCGATATTTTGCTACTGACGCTAGCTTTAGGGATGTAAACGTAATTGCAGAAATGGCCCTGCTGATATCCACACCCATTTCACTTTGGTACATTGTTTGGCTTCATTGTTAACAAAAATGTAGGTTAAAGAGACAAAGTCGGCCATTTTGTACAAATTTTTCGATGACAAAAATCCCCAGTCAAATCAATAGGCGACCCAAATAGTGACCATAGATGGCATCAAGGATATGTAAAACCCTTTCTTTACGCCAGTGTTCAATATTCGTCTCCCCACGATTTGAATTAACCGCCACGGCTGAACCCCATCACATAACGAATTACTGCGCACAATACTTCACGTTATCGTGTGGAGAGTGCGTGAGTGGCCTGTGGCCTTCATATAAACTTCAGTACAACGGATATAGGAGAACACACGCATAAAAAAACTAGTGTAAAACAGTGAAACTTAAAGGGGCATTGGTTTGTAAGTTCAACTGTCGAATCACACAGACTGTGAAACAGAAATAAAACCATAGAGTCAAGGGCTCTATGATAAGGGAGCCGTCATTATTTACGGGGGGGGGGGGGGAGAGCGGAGGAATTTCGTCGGAAACTCCGAAATCTTTTCCATGGAACACTTTATCACCACAAATACAGGAAGCTTAGTCAAACGATTTCGAGTTGATCTCGTAGGAAAATCCATCTGATCAAGCAATAATTCCCTTCTGGCAGAAACTGACAAAACAATGGGATGCAAAAGCTGATCTGCCGAGGAAGTTAGAGAAAACTGCAAAGAATTCCAAACCCTTAGACAACTGGTCATCGGGAATATTTAAACCTGGTGAAACTGCAATATGAACAAAAGCGGTCGCCAACAAGAAATGCGCAATTCATCTGAGAGCTTTATCTACCATGAGATGTCGAAAAACAGCCTTTGTGACTGATCGGATTTCAGCACGAATGCGCATCGAAGGCAGATGTTAGGACTCTCACTCAAATTTGTACAATTCTTTTCTAATCTCCCACTTGTGGAGCCTCATTGTAACTTAGCAGTTGGAATAAGAGAAATTTTCAAGTAGTATTTTGAAAATCGAAATTTTATTTTTCCCATGAAGTTAATACAGGAATAGTGGCCATTTTGAATTTCGAATATCGGTTAATATTATGACATCATTACAAGGTACTTAAGTATTATTAAGTATAATCAGTATTTATATCTTAATTCAATGGTGGCGCTGAAAGGAATGTAATTTATGGTACTACACGACCCGAGATTGAGACAGAAATACTTGCTGAAACTCCCTTTAGGAAACTTTTAATCATTCCCTTTCGAAATTTAGAATAAAAATCAGTAATGCTTAAAATGATGAAAGTTCTGTGTTGTACAAAAACATAACTCAGTCCATGAGATGCCGCATTGGCGTGTAATGTTCACAGTTCAGTGATTTTAGGTCTCCCCGAGTTGCATAAAAATGAAAAAGTCGTTTGTACAAAATTAGACTTTATAGGGAAACTCAGACAGTGGAAGTGAGCTATTGACCCTCAAACTACGATTTGAAAAAAAATACTTCTGCCCTCGAGACTTTTAGGGAAAGTCCCCTCATAACCAATGTTTCCCTCCGACAAAAGCCTTCGCGGTGCCCTCTCCCGTTCACATGAAGCGCACTCAACGACATGAATCTACCTGCTCTCTCAAAGGGCTTGTAAGTTGTCCCGATGTCATGGGTTTACATATGCCAACCCAAACCCTTAATTTCCGCCAATAGAAATCGGACATTATGATTGCACGTCCACCCGACAGGAAACGGTTTTCCAAAACATATCTACCGTACGCGTACAAGCGTTTCATAGCCACCAATGTATGTTTTAAAAATTGTACAGTCTACATATGTTAGTCATCTGGGCGGACCAACTTTGATATTCATTTGAAACAAAACTAACTAAAATGAATTTACGGTCCAGTGGTATCACCCGCTTTAGCTATGCCATTTATCACAAGACAGGTATTGACACAGTCTGTAGTAAGATAATTTGCTAATTTATTCTAGTAATAATACATTGAATTCATTTCTTGACGATGCGAATATTGACGTCATCAATGAGCACATCATCCCATGATCATAACACGAGTGAGATGATGAGCTTGCTTCCTTTCTTGGAACTCCATCATCGTCTTCTCTCTCTCAACCTGCAGTTTTATCTGGTGTCGCCACAGGAGATCTCGCTTTCTCTCGCTCTGTTGCCGATGTTGGTGGATCTCGGGGTGGGAAGTGCTCCTGTAGTGGCGGCAGGCGTCGAAGTCCAGCTGGGCCGACACCATCGCTCTGCTGATTCTGAGGAGAAAAGAGAAATCGAACAAACGACCGAATCGGCCCGTCACGTAGGAATCTTGCTTTTCTGTACAAAGCTGAGCATATGCGTCACAAAGTGAAGTCTGTGTTGTAAATAGGATAGTGAAATCCACACAACATGCATCAAATGTGCGCAGTCGCTTTTTTGCAGTCAGTGTCTTAAAGCGCCTGTGTCATTTTCTCTTACTGAACTATTGTTTCAATCAAACCGCTGATAATGGACGCAACACGTGAGGTCATTTGTTCCATTGACTCTCGAATAATAACTCCGTTCCACCAAAAATTAATTTATGATCACTTTACCTTTTTGCTTTGAACTTTTTACGGGCAAGGAATCCACGAAATATTCTCTGGATGGTAACAGCTGCCTTGTTGTGAACACCCAATGACTGTCATAGCAAAGCAGAATGGATCAAAATAAATATGTTTTGCTATATGAGGCGCTTTCGGGGCAAACATAACAATCTAGGTAGATTGGGGAAAGAATACTTTGTTCCTTCTTCGATTCGAATTCACTGTTTCCAATTGAGTTCAGAGGCGTCTTAAAGGAATTAACGACTGTCAGAGCAAATTGTCAAGTTGAACAAACTAGGTATATAATTATATTTGGGCGTGATTTCGGGAGTGGTATATGAAAGTGCATTTCACAAACACAGTTTAAGATCATGGAAAAAATACATCAGACTTTACAGTTAATTCAGCTGCAGCTGTTTGATGGCCCCTAGCTGAGTAATCCTTATTTATATCGTCTTGTATTAGGCCTATAGGTGAGTATGCTGTTACCGATGTCACATCAATATATCTTGCTTGATAAGTCACCGTGACGTCATGGTGACGAGCAGGAAATAATTACAAAGAATCCAACCTGGTCGTTCGTGTCACCATCGTCTGCAGCCTTCACGGTCTCCTCGTTCTCTTCGTCATCTGTACCGGGTTGTTTTTCATAACTGTAAATAAAAGACAGATAGAACTTGATATCTTTGTTTGTATCCACTACTTTGTCGGTGCCAATGTGAAGTTGTACAATTTTGGAACGTGTTTTTGAACTACAGGGATTGTGAGAAACTTATGTTCACTGTCATTTGTGACTGCTTTGTGGAAAATGGTACAATGCGTGTTTATTTAATGATCACACTATACTGTCAGAGAGCGCTAGCTAGTTTTAAGATATGCGTAACACTTCTTGATAGTAGGAAGCCGCGAGTTTTAATACCATATCCCTTTCACAGAGTAGGTATTAATACCCAATTACATGCATTGTTAAATGAGTGAGTGAAACATGCCTGGTTGAACTAAGCATCTCGACCGCTGAAATATTCTGCGCATGCGTATCAGCTATTCGCAGGGACGGGGAAACCCCTTCCACTCACTGCCAATGATAGATGTCATCAGCTCACTCCACTGTTTTGTCAGGAAGCAAACGGCCATAGCAAGAAAGGCAGTCTAAAGACAAATTGGATTGCGAGGCGTCGAGAAAATAATCTGCGATTGCACAGGTAAGATTGTATCTTTACTAGTTATGAAGATCTGCGTAGCACTTC
Source organism: Ptychodera flava (assembly GCA_001465055.1). Taxonomy (NCBI): domain Eukaryota; kingdom Metazoa; phylum Hemichordata; class Enteropneusta; family Ptychoderidae; genus Ptychodera; species Ptychodera flava. Next base: position 12,375 of record LD357413.1, read on the forward strand.
AAAGAAGCGAGTTGCAAAATCAAAATGGACTGTGTTGATCGAACCGATTGGGAGTGATGTCAGTTTCCGGCGTCTGTGTGGAGCAAAATAAGCATTGGACTCGAACAGACGGCTGATCCAACATGGTAATCTGAAAATCACGGTCACGAGAAATGCGTTCCCCACTTTTTTGTACTTTCAAGTTGATGACTCGACAAATTCCAATAAACTGGCCCACAGCTCTAGGCTCAGTCAGTGTTTGGCTCCAGATGCATGCCACGACTAACCTCGGCAACGAAGGAATGGACAAAATAACGGGCGCTGAGTCATATCGAAACTATTTCAGTCAGACCATAATAAAATCAGTATGTGTAAAGGTCAAACTCGGGAAATAGAAAGAGCGGCAGACTCGGAGGTGAACTACTTATTTGTAAGCATGCTATTCACAGAGCGATGCAATTCTTGATAAATCGATTTTGATTTATTGAGCGTTTATTGTTTATCAACCATATAACTGCTTGAGTTCCGATGTTTGTATCACAGTCGCTTGTGATTAGATTTACTCCAGACATAACATGTGGCACTAAAAAAGGGCAAGTTGTATTGATGTATCTTGATTTATTGAAAAAAAATACGTGTTTGATAATGAACATAGTCTCCAAACTTAGGAATACACCGGGTGATCCCCTAGTATCGCACGGTTTCATGATGTTTCCCGCCTTCAAGTTCCCATACCATTACGCATGCCCAAAATAAATTACACGAGATGGGCAGGCAGTACAATTATCTACCGGCTCCAAAAAAGGCAGTGACTTGTCGCGTTATCTTGTTTTCCTTAATTTTAAATGACATCACGTTTTTCTCAATTCTGCTTATTGACTTATATTTACGACACAGCGTGTACATGTCCCAGATTTATCAATCCCGTGTTACAATTGTGTTCATTCTATCAGCGGCTGGTCCTACCTGTCTCTCAGTGCCCCGGGGGAGGGAGTTTACTCTCAATATTTCCTTATGGGGATTGGCCGCGAAAGTTTAAAACATCCGCTTGCGCATACTCGAAAGATTGATGAGGGGATGTCTAATCAAACTTAGATGCATGGTTTGGGACATCAACCTCAAACCTAGTATAAAACCTAAACTCAAACAACGTGACGTGGGTCATCCCGGGTCATCGACTTCAACAGAGTGAGTTGAATGGCCTCATCGTGCACGTCACCGCCGGTTGGGGGTGTTGACATATTTTGCCGATATATCTCCATGTCATTTATCGTTATTCTGTTGCATGTGAAGGTTCCCACAAGCTTGGAGGCATTTGATATGCTATTGGCCCATGTTTTGTTTGTTTTTCCCCATGGAAAGTTGACCAATGTTTATTTTCATGAAATGTCACACGGTAACTTATTTGGGAGGGACATACTTGCGCGTACCTGCAATAATTGTAGCCTTGGTTGGCCGTTGGACTTGGGCTTCTGTCGTGCGACTCGCGCCTTGCCTTGTTGGGGCAAGGTGCGAGCCGCACGACCGAAGCCCAAGCCCCACGGCCAACCAAGGCTACAATTATTGCAGCTAACTTGCACGCCGTTCTATGGGAGTACACCGTGGGCTGGCTGTCTCTTGCGTGTTCCGCAAAATCGCTTCAACACAAAAACAAATTATATATAACATTTGGTAGTACCCTTTATCACTTTCAGTTTCGCTACATCAAGCGAGCAATTGCAGGACAACCAAACATGATGTCGAGGGCCCTCGGCGATCTCTCACGACCTGAGGAACCGTTGAACTGGCGGTATATTGCTTTCGGTGCCCGTGAAGGGCGCGATCTCCGGATTCGTATCGACTCTTTAGTATTCATCGTAGATCTGAAGACGATGAAAAATGCCTTCGAGTATTTCGACGCCTTCTCGTCATTTGGTGGAGCAGAAACAAGAGATCGAGAAATCGTTATGAACGGAACTCCATCGGCCCAGATATTGCATATTTTATTGGACTTCGTATACTTGGGAAAATTGAAGGTGACACCGAGGAACATCGTGGAAGTACTACAGGCAGCCGACTTTCTCCTGGTAAAAGTGCCTGCCATGGTTTTGTTTCTGCATGCATTCTCTCTGCGTGTATCTCTTCAAAACTGGACCAGGTACTTTAAATTGGTACAAAATGAAGATTTCAACTATAAAGCCAATGTGCGATTCGTCCTATACCGATGGATGAATGATAATATGGATCTGATAAGAAAGAGAGCTGCAGAGGAGGACATCGACGTATCTGTAGTCAAGCCGATTGAATTCGATGAAAAGCCGGCAAGGCAGGTAAAACGAGTCGCAGCGGAAGACTCTAATCTGTGCCAGCTTTGTCACCTTCCAAACTGCGGTATGGTGGATACAGATTGGATAGATGACGAATCCCGAGTCGTTAGCATACGCCCACTCTCTTCATCGATTTTATTTAATTGGAACATCATAGGCTCTCCAGATTTCTCGACTTTCTATGATTTTGCAAACGTTTCTTTGTCCAGGAGACGACCTCTGACCGTGACTGCGGCTACCGGACAGTCAACATCAACAAGTGTACAGCAGAACCAACGTAGAGGGCGCAGCGCTCAACCTGCGCGCAGCCACCACGGTGCTCAGGCAAACGCGACATGGCGCAGGGTGCAGCCGAAAATAGACAACTTAAAACGCGGAAAGAACAAATTCGCGTTCAGATAGATATAGGATAGATCGATGTCGTCAGCGAGCGTTTTGAAAAATGATTTACAAATATGCTATTTCTCAGGATGTGGCTTTGATATATGTCGCAGCTAACGTGGGAAAATAACAACAAAGTTGCACTTGTGCATTACCCCGTTGTGCATTAAAAGCAAATGAGTTGAGCAACGTTCAGGGAAGAAGAAGAAGAATTTTAAGATATTGAAAATTCAAAACACGTATTGTCAACAGCATTTGAAGTGGCAATGGTTCGAAATAGTAATAAATTTGTGTCGGATTTACATAAAATTCAAGAAAACACATCAGATCTATATTTTAAAGCGCACAAAATTACTCCGTCAACTTAAGACATTTTAGATGGCATTGCTAAGACAAGTCATGAGAAAACAAGCAGCAAAAAAAAAAAAAGTTATGACAAATCGATTGAATGAGTATTTAAGATCGTAATCATAATTTTAAATGTTCAATAAAATGTGATCTCTGCCGAATTATGTCACACAATGATAACTTTCTCACCACATAAATTATGGTTTAAATATTATTTTCTGAGGTTACGTTGATAACGTTGTATCACTCTGAAATGAGTTTATGTAATGAATTAAATTCGGAAAATTTATCAAGTGAGTGTTGTCTACATAAATAATCAGGCCCACTTAATTACTTGTTCGTCGAAATTTAGAATAATGAGGCAGAACAAACCTGTAAGGTTATAATACCCTTATAGTCAGCTGTGATATGAATGCATTCCCCAAGAAGACCGCACGCAAGTGGTTCTTTTCTGTGTACTGTGGTTAAACAGACACAATGGAAGGAAATTGCAATCGGTGTCTTACCTTCCTCGTACTTCACAAAAGAACGATCCCTTTCTGAGCATGTAATTGTAGAACACACCGGGTATGCCTGGTATCACCACAGTTTCTGACGGACTCTGGGATAGCTCCTGTCTCAGAGAGAGAGAGAGAGAGAGAGAGAGAGAGAGAGAGAGAGGCAGACGATTATTGAACACGTGGTGATTCCTGCTATGTTTAAATGACGCAGTTTTTAGAACTGGAAGCTAAATCGCTGACTTTACATGGTTTAAAGTCCCTACCCTGCTGTAGTTCGACACCGTTTCATCGCTATATTCACTCTCAGAATAGATATCATAAGTCATTTCCGTCATCTGTGAATCCACCAGTCGCCTCGGAGACGAGTCGACGATCGCGGTTGAAACTTCTGTGAGCGGCGTCTCGGTGGGAACCTGTGACAAAACAGTGGGAAATGGCAAAACTCAGATTAGTCGTTCCCCGGTTGAAATTGCAAATTTTTCTCAAGCACGTCATCTCAAGGTATACATACAGTGCAACTTCATCCAACAGGACTACCCTTGGTACGATTTCTATTGTGGAGGGAATTTTGTCCAACACCTACATACGCACTGTACATCTTAACTAGGACTGGAATGTTCAATACCTTTCCCTCGAAAAAGCGATCGCTTTGACGCATGGCAAAAAATCACACTGAACGATCGAAACTGATTTCGTGAAATCATACCCTATGAAAGGAACACAGTCACAGACGGCAAATCGTTGATTGTTGTGACATGAACGACCTCTGAAACGTCACGATCCCAACTTGAAGCTTGTGGGGAACGCACAAAGACTGTCTTAAATAATCTGCGTGAGTTGTCTTTTGTTGACGAACATTAAAAAATAGCTAGGCTTACAAAATTGCTGAGTCAGATGAAAGTAAAATTAGTACTATTAAAAACCAGAGACAGGCCTGGACAGAAATCCCAGACGACTTTTTTATATCGCTGTAAAGCTTCATTAAACATTCACACATTTCAACGCCCTGTACAAGACATTTCCCGCATTCTATCTTGAAATCGCTGCCCATGCTACTCTCCGCGCCACTTACTTGGGTTTGACGCACATTGGATGAAATAGACGACACCGCGCGTTCGGCGTCTTCGGGCATGCTTGTAAGAAACTCAAGTGGATTCTTTCCAGTCGCTGTTGAGAGAAAATAAAGTGCCGTCGGCCAACATCAATCGATATTTGCACGTGGGCCAACTAACGGTACTTTGACTTGCACAATAACCATTATACGTCATCATATTTAAAACACAACACGATTGGAACTAATTTAGGATAATAGGATCTCTTAATTGTTCAAATTTTCAAGTGTTAGGTGCCCATAGCTGACAGCTGCAATATTCATAAAACAAGTGAATTGCAAAAAACTGAGCTTAAATTTGCCAATTAAACCAATATTACAACAATATCCAATTATCCTAAATTAAAATCAATCGTGTTACATTTAAACCTTTGAACACGAACCTCAACTGTGTCAGCTACGTATGTTCCCATAGCTACCCTAACTCTGCATATTATTTTGAGGACAATAGTCAACGTCAACTATACCACGCTAAACCACTCCATTCAGTTACTTGTACCGATCACCAACACGGAGAATTATTGCCCTGACTAAACAATTCGTTCATAGCTAATAAAAAGAGACGAGCACGTAATTAAGGGGATGAATTGCAATATTTATATTGCATGTCATATTCATATGAAGGTAGCTAATATTACAATATAAAGTAGGGCATAGGAAGTTAAACAGGTGCTTGGATTTACAAATTTTTAGATCATATCTTCATATCTTATTTGTTGCTGACTCGATTTCTGAACCCGAGGTAAACCAATAACTATTGTAATAATCACATGGTATACTCGCCGTATCTTTTTATTGCCTTAGTTACAGTGAATTGCTCTCGTTTTGTAAACCGCTGTGACGGTGACAGTCGAGTCATCCGATGTTTTGTCTTCTTCCGACTTTTTGTCAGGTTGCACAATTTTTTGACAATTACGAAAGATGTATATTACACATAATCTTCGTTTTTTAAAGCTGATCGTCGAAATTGAATTTGAAGCTCTGACCAATTTTCTGTGTCTTGTCATTAACGGCAAAGTCAGCCATAGTTGTTTGGATGCAAGATGGCTGCCTATTGGTTTCGTGTTGACGGGAGAAGTTTTAAACTAATCAGATCTAAATCTGATTTGAAATTGTGCGAACATAGAAATTTGTGTCTGGTCTAAAACGAAGGGAGCGGTCTACAAAACTGGTGATTTTGAATTTTCACATAATAATTCCTGCCCGTACTATTACACAATAAATTCAGAAACCTGAACGTGTCACTCCAAAAACTGACCTTTTCTTATTTCTTGCAAGGCCCCGGTATACTCGGCACAAAACTTGTAGATGTCGTCTGGCTGTTGAAAGAGTATTTCTGTCGTCAGACAATCTAGGAGGGTCACAAAGTATTCCGGCAGTCCATGATGACCTTGTTCCTCTGCGCCGTACATTGTCTCCGCTTGGCGTTGAGATGATCCACACTTGTCCGCGACGCTCCGTGAAATGCTAAAGGCTGTAGGAAAATGTTCCACATCTGTGTGCTGCGAACGTTATTTGGTGCACAGGCATGCACTAGCTATGACCCTGATTATAACATACCTACGGGACAAACATATCGACCCGTCCGCTCGACCCGATCAAACCGACTGACCAATGCGACTACCTTGAAAAATGTGTCCCGTGTGCCAGTGAGAAAGAAAGCGATTATGTATCTCTCTTTCTGGAACAATACATATTGTCACATGCCACTTTTACGGCCTCATGAGACAGTCTAAGAGATCTAATTTACGAAGCTGCTGGGTAGTGTTTTACGGGGCGATAAATGTTTATGGACGCCCGTTAATTTTAGTAGGGCTACCCACAATGCTTTAGCCGCAGCATAACGGAGATTTATGAAGTTTCTGCCTGATTCAATCGAAGATATGATGGAGAAAATCTTTTTGGTCCCTTTCAGTTAGTCCCGTAAACAAAGGCTTATAATGCCGTGAAGCAAGGCACAGAGTGCGCGAAGTGAGACAATCCTGTAATAAAACATGATAACGCTACCATTGACCGTGACACGAGGATCTATAACACAATAGTATGGCGTGAACCACTTGTCCCCTCAGCATAATTGTAAATGAGTATTTCAGTTTCATTTCGCAAAGTCATTTCTTCCTGTGTGGTGATTCGCACAATTGACGTTGAATAAGTTCATGTTTACGAAAAAATAATTTCATGTGACCTATAAAGACCCATTTGAAGATACATTGCAAAATACAGCATTGTGCATTCGACGTTATGACAGAAATTTCTAGATTTACTATCCACATTAGCGTCCGTCGATTGAAGTACCAGTGATCACAGCCTCTCACGTAGGGTTGTTTTGTGGTTTTAATCACAAAGTTGGTTTTTCTGTTTTTCTCCCACACTGAAGTTTGTCGGACATCTCAAACCCGGACAATTAATAGGTGGGCGAGGCCGACAATCACAGTGGTCTATTATCGAAACTTAAGGTGTTTTTCCAGCTCCATATTAGAAAATTATAATTTGAACACGCTACAATGATTGATGTATGTACTCATGAGAGATATACTCCAGTCGAATAGCAGAGGCCTCAAGGCTTTCAATGCAGTCATTTCATTCTTATTTCGCTATGCAGAGACCCAAGTGTGCCGCACAGTAAATGCTGGGTTTGTGCCAAAGTTTGGACATGAATAGTTAAAGTTGCTACTACGATAAGTCATACGCTGGCGGGTGCTCTTCTGCACCTAGCGTTACTTTTGATGGCTAGATTATTCAAAGAGGTTTAAAATATTAAATGCTGATGGCGAGTCAGCCATCAAGGTGAACTGCGCCTTGGAGACCGATATTCGGGTTCTCAATTGTCTTCGGTACTTTCAAGATCTACCACTCGTGAGGGCCCATTTGAAAGCTCTTGATGGAAGAAAGAGATTCACCGTCTTCGTTTTTTCGAAAATCGAAAATTTTATCATTTTTCACCATGAGTTACACAAGAAGGCCGACTATTTTGAATTTAAAATATCATTTGATTTTAGTTAATATGTTCCTCTATACCAAGCTTTGCCCGATGACCCCTGAATTTTATTCATGATTTGGTAAGAGAATGGTTGAAGGTTTTAATCGAAGAAAATTGGAGCAAAAGTAAGTCTTGTGCTTTCAGGGTGTATACTAACTTAAAGCGCACAACGTACATTTCATTTGTGGTTGTAGCTCACATTTAGAGCACCGTCAGAGGTTTTCGTGTATGGCAATCTGCATGCTGCCTTTATTGGGCATAATGACTGCCATCAACAACTCGTTCTCAATGGCAATGAAATTAAACATGACCAAAGAATACGTAAAATCAGAAAGTCAATCTTGTATGATAAAATCATGTTTATTCTTTGTGTTTTATTGTGTACAAAAGGTATTGCATTTCTGTATTATGCATATTGTAACTCAGTCTGTCTGTTTGTCTACCTGTCTGTCCCCTTCTCTTTCTCTCCCCTTATGTGGACATAGTATCTATCTATCTATCTATCTGTCTATCTATCTATCTATCTATCTATCTATCTATCTATCTATCTATCTATCTATCTATCTATCTATCTATCTAATGATGTAGTAAAAAAACTGGAATATAATTGATATAATTGTGATGTAAAGACGATCTACAAAAAGGGAATTCCTGCGAATTTGCTGATTATGCAGATACCGTAAAAAGATGGATGACCTGATTATTGGTGACAATTTAACATTTTATAGTCTATGTCCTACGCTTATCTGGAACTATTGGATTTTGCGGGTTTTTTTCCTTTAAGTTTATATAAACATACAAGTCTACGTGTGAACACATCCTTACGATGTCTGTGACCCACTAATAGCGGCCAGTCACCTTCAAGTAGCAACAAACGAAGATCACAGTGGGGCTACTTTCGTCAAAATCCAGAATGAAATGGAAGAACAGGCTTTCTATCGAAATATGAGAGAATTACTATTGTCAGATGATTTGACATAAAAAGCCTTGCGAGGTATATACATTTACAGTAATTTTACTACAGTACATTAGCCACCTTTATCGAAGATGATTGACAGGTAAGTTTCCGAATAAAAAGAACGTGCTTCTGTAAAATTACGTTCCCACCATAGTAGTTGTATTTTTTTCAGCAACTCTTGACCCTTGCCATGACATAGTTGATGTTCTGAAGTACAAACGTCATGCTGTATGTCCTTCGACGTTCAAAGGTCACACATTAGCCACAGCATGAAGCAAATAATTTTATCTTTAACACGATTGGAACTAATTTGGGATATAATGGGATGGTGAAGTTATGTCTATTTAACCTGAAAATGTAGCTCATCCGCTTTCCTTTTTAAGGTACACACTTGTTTTTATGAGTAATTTGTAATATGGCAACAATCAACTTTAGAGCACCTAACATTTTTAAGAAATTTTAAAAATATGAAAATCCAATTATCTCAAATTAGTTCCAATCGCGTTCATTTTCGTAACAGTTATAGAAGTACTGCTTAAATTCTCAATTAATACGTCTATGAAAAGTGACACACAATATATAGATTGTCTATTCGTTACATCGATAGAAACATTCCCAAGATATAAAATACGATTTGTCGTCGTGTCTTTTTTTCTTCTCTCACAAAATCGAACATTCTTCGTTCCTAACGTCTTCCGGTAGTGTTTTGTTGATGAGCTGTAAGTTCATTTTAACGGCGGCTTGTTTGGCTTGCAATTCCTCCGGCGGTTCGCCGTTCCCGCCGAGCTAGAAAATAAACATAAAATACGATTATTTGGCACAGATTTGGCGCAAACGAAAATTTTAAACGAGTGTGTATGACAGCCAATAAACTTGGTTAATATACCGTAGAAGAGATTGACTCATACTCAAGTGTATAGTACGGAAGAAGCGTTGTTGGGTTTGAAGTCTGCATGTGACCAACAGCCTCAAGTTCTATGAAAACTGTAGGATTTATTCACAGCATGTTTAATTAAACTAGGCGTTTTATTTGTAAACACAACACTTTCTAATCTAACATAATTTAGGGATGGGAAGAATGAAATGTAGAGGTCGTCGTGTTCTGAACCGAAAATGACTACCATATCAATGCGTACGTTCGAAAGTATGAGGTGTACATGTCACATATTCCTCGGGGTGACCAAATCTGCCTCATGCTAGTTGTCATAAACGACGTTGACATAAGGCCACCATGCAATACTCACCCCTTCTAAGAGTTCTATCATGTCTAGCGTTCGTTCCTCGGGATCGGCGGCGTCGTCGTCGTGTTCGTATGCGTCACACACCTTCCGCAGCGCGTCGTACTGACGGGTGTACCTGTCGTAGTCGGAGACGGGCACTTTGCCCTTGTTCTCAGCAAGCCATCCGGGGTACTGCGAGAAATGAATTTAAACGAAAGAAATGGGTGACTGTGCAGAATGTGCAATGGATTATCTCAAACAGAAATACTCGTCAAAAAGCTCTCGCCAGACGCATAATGCTACCGTATTGAAATGGGACAAACGAATGCCGCGCCTTTTTCATCACACCTCAATAAATAAATAAATAAATAAATAAATAAATAAATAAATAAATAAATAAATGATAATCTATAAATAAAACTATCACACCATCGACACTGTATCGTTTGTCTGACAATGAAACATTTTATCCATCGACTAAATTGCGTAATTCGACTTCAACTTGTAAGGTAGTATGCACCTCGAAGTGAAAGACGTAAAGTTTCGCTCAACTTCCCTCAATGGAACTTTCGTAAGTCGTCACCATGTACATTAGGTACTAAATGTAGATAAACAAATCACCCTACATATACCGATATTCAAACCAGACTTGTACACGTCAAGGTGGGTAAAACTCAGTGTCTTACACCAAAATCTTTAAAATTAACCCGCGGACTTTATTCCTCTCATCCTGTCGTTTCCTACCTACTGAACTATGAACATATATGCGCATGTCTCTAGACTGAGTAATACCAGGTAATACTATGTTCCCGTAAAGACATAACACAAGTTTATACTTGCACTTCTAATGTAAGGCTACGTAAGTCAAGCACATTCCGACTACCAGGGATACTATAGTTTTTCTTTCGGTATCCATCTACTGAAACCTACCCCTCTCTCTCTCTCTCTCTCTCTCTCTCTCTCTCTCTCTCTCTCTCTCTCTCTCTCACTGACTTACCGCCTCGCTCAGCACTTTCAACGGAGGATAGAGGAAGTCCTTGGATAAGAGCACGGTAAACATCCCCATAAAGCCGGTCGAAAACATATCCAGGTATTCGTCGTCGACGTCGCTCTCGTTGTCACTCTCGTCATCACGTTCATATGTGGTGCCTATCGTGTCAAACATACCGCTGACAAAGTCCCGCCCAGATGCCTAAAGGATGCAAAAGATCAACATGTGATATGTGAACTTGCAATATGATGCGCATAGTGACGATTAATTTCTTCAAAGTCGGAAGAACTAAGTCATATAACCTGAACTCAGGCATTGCAGTTATTTTCTAGTAAAGAGAAGCAATTGTAAATAGCAATCAACAAAATTAAGCTAGAGTTTAAAATTCCCAAAGAATTTTTTCACCAGTCTCGTTTTTCAGACCTCACCTCTTTTTCCATCAGTTCCTTCACCTTCTGTTTCCACATTCTTAGTTTCTCAACGAGGTGCTTGGAAAGTCCGCCTTCGAAAACGAAAAACAAAAGAAAGTTCATAAAAGAAAGATATGTACATGCGTAAATTTATGAACGAATTGCATGATGGATTTAGTCATAATGAGACTATGACCGAAATGTCACGTTAGAAAAAAACACCTTGATAATTCGATTTTAAAGCATTCATTTTAGACAGATCACCCACCTTTGCTTTTGGTAGACTTCTTAGGCGTTTTGAAGGACTTGAACTTTGTCAGTACGTTGAGAATTTTGGCCGCCTTTTCATTGGTCATCTCAGACTAAAATTACAAAGATATCAAGGAACGATAAAACACATACCAGTATATACATATTATGAAATTGAAATACATAAACAAGTCAAACAACAAACATAATAGCAGGAAACAAACTCATTACCTTTATAGAAATCCTTACAATCTGGTTTAAGAGTATCTTTCTGTAAAATCTTCAGCGATTTTTTTTGTAGAAATCGAACTAGCGTTATTATTTACAGCAGGGTAATTGCCTCCTTACCCCGAATATTCATTTTTCGTACCACGTTTGGATCATCACAAAAATACACGTTTTTTTTTCCGGTAAATTTAGGAATTGGTGGTCTATTTATCGACTCCCCTGTTCCCTGCTGTTCGCATATTTGCATGTGAAGATTTTACATGGGAACGAATGTGAAATCATTCTTGCACTTAAGTTTGCGTAATACTGTCATTTCACACACTGCAAACTAATGATCGAATCCTATGAACGCCAATTTTTGTTAACTCCCTCCCCCCTCCCATATTTTCAATAGAATGTAAAGGCTGTAGCTATACTCTCATAATACCTCTGCTGTTTCCGGGTCTTCTGTCTTAGCGACTTCATCCTCTTTCTTTTCTTCTGTTTTCACATCTGTCATGTAAAACAGTGCGGTCACAATGTTCGCATATTAATTTTGGGTTTTCATTTAGCCTGGGAACGAAGCGTCGCCTTTGAGCTTGCATTGAGTACTTGTCAGGCTCGCTGCATTTTCGTAGCCCCGCAACTCCCCTTAAAAAAAAAAATTAAGGGGAGTTGCGGGGCTACGAAACTGCAGCAATTGTCAGGCACGCTTTGCTTTGGGTGGTAAAGCAAACTATTTCTCTAGTGACAATCTTTTCACAGTAGTCCCTGATTTTTCTTGATTTTGAAAAAAAAACAAAACAGAATTGTTGAAAGTTTCCTGGGAGAAAGTTTAAGCTTAGGGGGCCTAAGCGACAATTTAAGACTTTCGCTTTCGAAGCCGGTGTGTACGAAAGGGTTGACCGCCACTCTGCTGAATCACGCCAGTCAACTCAGATGATCGCGTGATTGGAACTGGCAATAACTACGTATCTGGTATTTTGTCGAATGTTACTAAAGGCCTGGTTTACTTTTAATGAGTTTGAATAATTCCAGTGCACGGTGGCTAATTTAGAGGTAACCGATCTCTCATTAGGCCTCTAGAAGAAATTATTATACGCCACCTGCTCATTTCGTGTTGCGATTCGCCAGAATACGTCACGTGACAAGAAGGTAGATATGCGTAGTTCCCACTAAATCGACAAAAGTGTCGTCATACAATATTTTTGAAAGACCGTTTCCCCCAGGGAAAAAGTTTGGAAAAATGCCAAATTTGGAAAAGTGCCTGGTCACGTGACCATACGCGTACTGTCATCTGCAGCTTTGAAACGATGGCGCGGCGGGTGACCAGAACGTGATGAGTGCCCGGAATGAGCAACAAACCCCTCTCTAAAATAGCAAGATTTTCCATTCCAACAGCGTAGGAACTTGAACAGCTCATCGACGACAAAGATTCAAGTGCAACCGGGGATGTTGATAGGTATGTTTAGCATATTTTTATGAAGAAATTAGTACTACTGTTACCGCTGTTGAGAAATCGTAAAGTCAACTTGTCACAATGGATTGTTGAAGTGCAAAATTTTCAAACTATAAAATAAAACAACATGAGCGTGTGGCATGTTGTGAAACACCTACAACCTGGTCTTTATTCGGGCTATAGCAATAGTTCATTCGCTATACCCTGCTTCTAATGCGCTGCCCCTCGGGGCTATAAACAGGCGCTAAATAGCCCTCATGACCAGGTATTGGTAATAGGCGTAACAGTTTAGTATCATTCATCGTAGCCTATGGTTTCACGCACCAAGGATGGGCAGGGGAACATTCGAATGTAGACCTACTGTATATCCCTACCTTGTCTATGCCACAATTGATTTTATTAAAACGCCAGTTTCATCTTTCTAATCTCCCTTCAACAATATTAGTAAACTTAGGATCACAAAATTTTAGGGCAAGATTAGGGTTTGTCCTCGCTCCATAATTGCAAACCCCAATGTTCCAACAGACATAGTGAATTGGTGGGACTAGCTTTGTCATCGTTGTCATTGTAATGTGCCAAAATGCAACAAATACTATCATACTAATATTACATTCGGATTAAAATGAACTGTGAAGAAGCTTTTGAATTTTCATTTTTACGTTTTCTTCTACGAGATAACGATTAAATTACCTCAAAAATGCTGACTTGGCAAAACTCCGCATTCATGAGATGTACCGCTGTATCGCAGGGTAGCCTGCTGTCACCTCAACATGATCTTGAACTTTCAAAAAAGTTGACGGAGGCGACTGAACTTCCCATTAGAATCTATTACTTGACTGACTAGATAATGAGATTCGTCATATTACGATACAGAAATATGTTGACTGCTCAAAGATTGTTGATAATCAAGGCCATTTACCTAAGTGGATATGATCACATATAAGAGTTCACACTTCTGGTGTGTAACTTCATTGGTATTCAGTATGCCAGTATAATTCAACCTTTGCATGAAGGGTTTATGAAATTGATTTTGACTGCTGAGATTTGGTTAAAAATTTGACGCCGGAAGAATAATTTTGCTTTAAAATTTCTTGATTGAGTAGTTTCCCAAACCTGGCAAAATGCCATTCTACAGGTTCAGTTAATGACAGAGACAGATTGCAACTGCCTGATTGGAAATTTCACTGATACAAAGAATGAGTTGATTAAATCTAATGTGCAACTTTCATATATTACTGCTACGCAAAATGTATTTTAATTTGAGCCATAGACTAACACTGTGGAGAGTATAAATCTTCAAAGCAGGAAGGGGGTGGGGGATAGGGGTGGCCTCATGATTTTAGTTAACAGCCATGCCTCTTATACACCATCATGAATAATGAAGAATTATATCATACCAGTATATTGATGGTGCAAATACAGCGATCTGATTGGTCGAGACGCGAAAAGAACTGTCGTATATTGGCCATATACCACGGCTGGCATGCGCACTAGCTCTCGGCTTGAGGAAAAGTCCTTTTATGACCTTCCATGCCAGAATTTCAATATACTGTTATGATATAATAGCAATAAATCACATCCAGCGACGGTATACCACTCGATTTTGACCATTTCACTTCATACGGTATATGCACGAGCGATAGCAAGTGCATATATGTCATGAACTGGTCAAAATCTCGTGGTATACCAACGCTGGGTGTGCTTTATTGCTAAAATATATTGACTACAAGACATGAGTTTAAAGAATATCATTGATAGTTGATCATATTTTTTGATATTACGGGATCCATGATATTGGATAAGAGGATGTATAAATATAATGAACTCCCTAGCATGGCAACGGTGACTTTATGTAACTTTCAGATGCAAGAAAAATGGCTTGATAAGTAAATATCATGATCATAAGGGGATATCCTATTATCATATCTTGGCTTCAGCAAAAAAATTGTTAATATGCAAGCCACCATAACCAGTGAGAAAGCCACCAAGGAACAGAACTGCTTTGTTTATGAATATTTTATTATTATTTTTGTGAAAATGCAAGAAAAAAAATTACATGGTAATTAGTCATGTACATATGTTACTGAGAGTGAAAAAAACCTAAAAAGGTTACAACTTTAATTTCAAAAGTGTAACAAGATACATATCTTTTGAAAGGTCGCAGAAGTGAAATCCTTTCCCAAAGCGCACCAAGCTAGCTGTATTTACAATGATTACTATCAAGTGTTGCCTTACTCATAAGGGGTAAAGTGATTGTGCATTGTCGGTTGATCTTGCTGGTGAGGGGGATAGCAATTATTGGATATGCCTGCAAAAGAAACTATTCTTATAGTTTGATGGTCGCTCTCTGAAATGGGTAGCTACTCATTGCACTAATAACTGCTGTGTCTGTAAAAAGACAGCTATAACACTGGAACAAACTTTTTTTTTAAGTAACTATGAAAACTCAAATAACTTTTGCTGCGTCAGTTGGACTCTTTTCGAAAGCGGGACACATTAGCATAACAATTCTCTACACACGGACATCTTTTCCTAGTATCTATCCTGGGCCCTATCTCACAATAACGGTTATTGCAATAACTATAATTTACTAATTCAAAAAATAATAATTTCCCTCTGTATTTATAGAAACCAATCTAAAAAAGCAGATTGCACAAGCACACTATGACAGAAAGGTCGTACGGTAGCTGTCAAAAAATGATCCCCCTTTTCAAGCAAAAGTAATCCCACGCTTTTTGAATTTTGCATAGACTGTGTGATTGTTGTATCCAGTATTGACAGTACATGAATAGGTTCTTAAAGACAATTTTTTTTTTCAGTAAACGAGACTTGAAAACTGGCTGAAATAGCAGAACAAAAAATGTAAATCTCTTCTTAATTACAAGTAAGTGCTTTTTCATTGCTCGCACACACTGCAACACAGCAGAACAAACAAAGGTAAGATGTGTATTGAAACAGTTCCTCATTAAAATCTACCCTTGCTCCATTGAGAAGAAGTAATTAAACCTACCAAGCTGAACGAGTGGCACCATTCCAGAAGATTAGGACTTGGACGGGTCAGAATGACTGCAGGTTGTGCGGCTTTTGTTTGGATAATATTTCAGATTCTAATGATTTATTTCTGATTGACACTAAAGCTTAGCTTGCAGTTGATTGACTGAACAGAGTGATGTGTCTCAGCTGAGAAATGAGAATTAATTTGATTGCCTTGATGATTTATTGCAAATGGCCTTGGCTATGGCTTCCACTTTTTCAGTTCATATACCAAGTGCATTTACAGTTTTTCTGGAAGAAGAAGGGACACTATAGAGTACTGCTAAAATAATTTTGATTTTTACAACTGATATAGTTTTTTTACAGATCTCAGGTTTGTATTGACGATAAATGTACACAATATAAATATACAGAAGGGAGACTTTTGACTTAAATTGTCCACTTAGAAACTAAAAGTCTTCCTCAGATTATTGGCAAACAAAGAAAGAATGACTATGATTGAGATTTGTAGACATTATAATACAAATGAAGAACAACAAGGCATAGGTTATGATTCTGCTTGCTCCGCTGGAGCAGCATCACTCTGTTCAGCAGGCGTTTCTTCCTCTTTAGGGGCAGCGGGGGCTTCACCTTCTTGTTCGGTCGCCGTTTCAGGTACGGGTTGTTCTGCAGGGGCATCTGCTTGCTCTGTGGTTTCCTCTGCTGGCTTCTCCGTCTCTTCTGTTGTTGGTTGTGATTCGTCAGCAGCTGCAGCAGGCTCCGCGGCGGGCGGTTCTTCTTCGGCGGCTGCGGCAGGCTCCTCAGTGGCCGGTTCCTCAGCAGCAGCGGCGGCAGGCTCCTCAGGAGCTGTTTCTTCTCCTTTGGGTTCCTCAGCTGTTGGTTCAGCTGCCGTAGTTTCTTCCGCTGCAGTTGCATCTGCTGCGGCTACAGGTTCTGCGGCGGCCGGTTCATCTGCGGCAGGTTCCTCTGCAGGCTTCTCAGCAGCTGGTTCCTCAGTAGGTGCTGCCTCTGCGGCTGGTTCCTCTGTTGCCACTTCCTCAGGAGCACCTCCTTCTGCTGCCGCTTCCTCTGGCTTCTCTTCTGTACCCTCCTTCATCTGCTTAACCTCCTTCCTTGCTTTGAGTCCCTTGAAACCTGCTTGGATTTTCACAGCTGCCTTTTCAACTTCTGGGTCATTAAGATCAATGTCGATTTCTTCTTCCTCTTCCTTCTTCTCCTCAGCGACGCCTTCTTCTGTTGCTGCTGCTGCTTCTGGCTGAGCCTCTGTTTTTCCTTCCTCCCCTGCTGGCTGTTCACTCTGTTCTGCTGGTGGCTGTTCAGGTGCTGCCTCCTCTGTCACCTCTGTTTGTTCTGCTGGTGCTTCTTCCTCTTTTGCTTGTGTTTGCTGTGAAACAGGTCAACAGATGGAAGTGTAATTATAACATCAAATAACATGAAATTCACACCAAACATCATGTGGAAACAAAAACTTACGGTGTAAAACTGATGGGATCTCTAGGTCTTTAAGAACAAAGAAATTGAGTGTATTACTCTAGAACCCAATATACAAATATGAGGATAAAAACAAACAAACAAACAAACAAAAACACTGAAACAGAAAACCAAAAGCCTATACAAATTTACACAAAAGGTGACAACAAACATATTACCAGACACTATACACTTAAATTTTAAATGAGAAGTGATATTTGAAAACAAAAACTGAGTTTGATCCGACAAAATATGAAAATATGAACTGGTAAATCTGGAAATTAATTAATAGTGGTATAAAGCATGCATGGGAAGGATGGATTCATTGAATGGTTTAACACTAACAATAATGAGTTGTAGTTGCTGAAATATAATGACTTTAGCGCAATGAATTAATGATAGTCACTGGCATTCTGTGGTCATGGGTCATAGAAATGTCGCTGTTTCCACAATTTTATAGTGTGAAAAAAGGTGAAGTGTTCAGATGACTTACAATAGAGAGTGGAATGTTAATTTTTTGGGTTGTACCCTTCTGCCAGATGTAAGAAAGTTTCATTATTTAAAAAAAAAAACATTTTCAGGACACAGGTTATTTCTTGACAATACAGCTGATGATGCAGCTGGAAAGATTGTTAAATCCAGCCTAAATTTCCAACTAACATCACCATGAAGAATCTGCATGCGATGACCCTTGACCTCATTAACATACCGGTACATAATCAGGCTACGACTTCAGAAGAAAGATAATAAGAGTTACTTGAAAACAAAGGCCTTTAACTATTGTCATTAAAGTTACCGTTATTCTAAATTCACCATATACTTCATAAAATTTAACAATTGCTAATGTTATGATTGCTAAGGAGCTGTACCAAGTTCAGTTTTGTGCAGTGTGCAGTACAGCATTCTACTTAACCATAGACGTTTGTCCACTTTGGCAGAAAACACTTGAGTCAAGAGACAAGTGGATTACAATGGATCGATATTGAATCCTGTTTGTTTTACAAGTAATTTTGCAAGCTTCTGGTAAAGTTCACTGTTTTTAGAAAGCAGCCTGGCTGCATATAATCAATTTAAAAACCACTTTATGGTAGGATGCATTCAGACTCAAATATTCACAATAGTTTCCTGGTTGTGTGACTCATATTGAAATGTGTAGAGTAAATGGTTTCCATGGAGTGACACAAAAAATTTGATTTTTTGCTTATATTGTTAACATTTCAAATAGTGGCCATTTTGAATTTCAATCGTTGGTATTTCTTAGGTAATTTATTTCCGTAATACCAAATTTGCACAGTGACCCCTGTTTTGTGTTCTTGAGATTGGCTTGTTGCTTCTTTGAGGAAATTTTGAGCAAGAGTATAAAACTTTCGGTCTGTAGACACACATTACCTTCTTCACAGTATGAAGAAAGCAGTGTACAATATCTATGTAGCACACTGCACGCAGTATTTGAAACAGCCAAAACTGAACTTGGTATTCCCTTAAGAATGATAACTATGGAAACTTTAATGAACAGAATATGGAAGAAGATGGGATGGAGGAGTTTGAACTTGTGAAAGAGAAAACCATGACGAGTGCGGATGTTTAATAGGATACCATAGTGTCGATATCCACATACTTAGGATGGCTTACTTAGCTCTAGGACTCCTTTGAAATGTTAGTATTGAAACAAGAAGGGCGTCTGATTAGAATGTACATATATGAACATACAAAGTCAAAACTGACCAAAGGACATACAGACAAAAGTGTTACATTTTCAAATACGACAACTATTAAATGTCACGCTGTGGATGGTTACCAAAACTCAGACATGCTTGTGACTGAGTGCGCATGGGTGCGTTTGTCCAGTCACATGCATTGCAGTGCTGTGGTGCTCTGCCAGTCCTGTATCAAAAACTTTTAGGGTGTGCATATGGTTGCAATATGAAATTTCGTCTGTCTATCAATTGTGATAGTGTCCTGTGTTTAGGTTCATTTTCACCAATTTGCTTTGGATAGGTTCACTGAAAACCAATGTTGCATTTTCTAAAAAGCTCCAAACATGGGGGAAAATACAGATAACAAATCTACAGAATCTACAGCAACTTTACAAGATTAATTTCAATGTACCTGATGACAAAGAACATATTTAACAACACAAAAAAACTACAAAAATAGTACCATGCAAGATGCTAACATAAACTGCATAACTGATCAGAATGTCACCCTACATCGGTATGAAAATTGATTTGTATCTAACATTTTCTGAAATACGTCTATTTGGATATCACTGGAATACTTAATTTTGACAAAATACATTACAGTTTCATTTTGACAAATTACGTTATAATTTTTTATTTAGAGAATGGGTATGACATGCAAGACCATGTTCATTTGATGGTTTATACAAAAAGTACTTTTTTCTTCTGGCATCTATCATTGCAGTATTTCACTCAAAGTTAAGTTCTCTACGTGCCACACTTTACATATCTTTACGCTTATATTGTGTTGTAACAATGCAGAACTTTTGTAACATTGTCAAATGTGTGTTTATAAGGTAGGACGTGCCTCGGGGAAAGATGTTTGAACTGTCAAATTTTCACAATTCTTTTCTGATCTACCACTTGTGGGGGCTCATGAAAGTCAGGGTGAGGAAAAATTTCAGAATCTTAGTATTTTGAAAACTTTTTAATTTTTCACTTTTCTCCAAAGAGTTTACACAGAGATGGTGGCCATTTTGAATTTCAAATTTTGGTAAATGTTTGGCAATTTATTTCTTTAGAAGCAAACTTTGCACGGTGATCCCTGATTTTTATTCTTGATTTGGTAAGAGAATTGTTGTAGATATCATTGAGGAATGTCTTCACTTTCGAGGTGCATACTACCTTAATTGAATGAATGTCTTATTCACTATCATTACATCTTTCCATTTTTAATAGAAAGAAAACAAATCAAAATAACTTTTATAACATAAAAGGACATGAAAAACAAATGTATCAAAATGTCAAGCTAAGGCCATGCGAACTGTTATGCTGGACCTTGAAAACCCTTCTATTGCATTTTTCAAATTTAATTTTATTCATCTTTTGTCTTCCATGTTTGTTTCCAAAGGGTGACAAATCTTTTTCCATGTTCAGTTTCCATCCCTCCAACAAATCCTAGCCCCTTTTAGCAGATGCAATAGCTTGGGCTTTCAAACATCTAAGCACACTGGGTAAGCTGCAGCTGGCATGCAATTTACCAATTCACCCGGCCAAAGGAAAACCCCCAACTTCAGCCCTATGAACCATTCCGCCAGGAATTATGTGTCTCACTTCGGAATGTGGCATAGGAGAGGCAGGGGGTGTTGGTGGTGAAGAAGTAAAAAGGAGGTTAAAAGAAGAAGTGAGACACAAAAAAGACACAGATTTGGTTAACTAAGACAAACCATGGCGGTGAATAGCTTGAATGGGAACTAAACGAAGCCTGTACTACTTGTCCTGGGAAGAGAAAATAGGTCAGGAAAGCGAGAAAGACAGATGTTTCAATGCAAGGGCAGAAATGCAGAAAGTCTGCGGTTAAAGACAGTGAAAGGCACATGGCTGAACCCTTTCACACCCACCTTCCTATGTTTAGGTCCAACCACCCCTTTGAACACAATGGGGATGTACCACATGTGGTGGTGAAAGGGTTGAGCCAGAAGCAGTCAAATAGGCAGCATACAATTCTAGATCAACTATACAACCAAGCAAAGCTTGAAGTTGCTAACGCTTTCTATAATATACGAATGAGCTTTTTCATGCTTAGCTTCATGGAAACCTTTCTTTCACTTTTTGTTATATTTGGAAAACCACAACCCTTGTCAATCTGATGCTTTGAAAAAAACATAAGAGGTTCTGCATAACACCAAAAGAACTGTGCACTTAAGATCCAAATAGGAAACTCACTGATTGTTTGTTTGAACCTGTACCCTGTGAAAGAATGGATTACAGACAAAGTAAGACGATGCCTAATTTGTATGTTGTAATGTAAGTTATATATTCAAAATTTTAATTTTTTTGCAGCAGCTGTTCATTATCTGAACACTGATCTACTAGTTATACCGTATGTTTGCAGAACTGGTGTTCATGATCAAATTTGACTTCTGAAGTTGTCAAGTATATAAAGAATACACATATTAGGACACTTCAAGCACTAACACGTTTCTTTATTTTCTGTTTCATTTCAAATAATGGATATTCTAAGTGGCCAATCCTCCCTGCACTGGAGATGCAGTCATTTTCTTTTCTGGTGATATGGAATGGAGCATTCCTTTGCCAAAAATAGTCTAAAGAAAATCCTCCAGGATTGCAATGAGACCAACGGCAGTCCCATACGACTGCTGTGTGATTTATAGGATAACAGGACATGTTCAAAATTTAATTTACTACCAAAATCCTGTTTAGTACAGGAGTCTCATTGGATTATTGTAGGACTTTGCTCTTGATCCCTGGAATTCTTATGGCATGATTGGGTTATTAGGATTGGCAGTGTAATGTTAGCAGAGGGAATGTCTGCTCTGTAAAACTAAGGGTTACTGGCATAGCAAGCAGCTTCAGGGTGCCATACAGTAGTTTCCTCAGTGTGACATAATACAAAAACGGTTTGTGTATACCGGGAGAGTTGTCACAGCTATCTGCACAGACGTTTCTGATAATCACATCTCACCCTCTCTGTCCTATATCCCCTTTGTGAAAACGATTGGAACACTAAAAGGCCTGTAGTGAAGATCTTAAAAACTGTAGCAAAAGTCACTGTACAAGCTAGTCAACTCCGTGACAGTAATTTTGAGAAACAAAAAAACGTTTTTGTTGTTCTTAAAATGCTGCATGATGTGAACGTTAACAAGTCAATATGAGGCTTAAAGAAATTTATTTCATGGTTATTCATGGTTCCTACAGTATGAAATTGAAGAAACACTGCATCTGCAATTCTGTCAAGTTTATAAGAGCAGAGGTACAGGTCAGAGGTCAGATATAAATTGTACTCCGCTCAAATATAAATGCACATGATTAGCCAGTCATAGAATAAGCTTAATCATTTGCATATATGCAAGACAATTACACCTGTTATGCACATGGCTTGCCCAGTCATTTTTTCAAACTTGTAAAACTCAATAAAATGCAAGGATTCATACCTCTTTCATTTCTTTGACTTCTTTCCTTGCTTTGAGGCCCTTAAAGCCGGCCTGGATTTTCACAGCTGCCTTTTCCACTTCCGGATCATTCAGGTCAATGTCCACTTCTTCCTCCTGCTCCGCAGCCTTCCCTTCACCCTGTTTGAATCAACCCAAGCGAAGGAACAAAATTCAAAGCATGCACGGGAGTGGGTGTGCGGCTGCACAACAGATCTGACGTTCAGACCAGTTGTGAAACTGCATGCGAACAGTCTACGTGTGTGTGTAATAACATGACATGCAACAAGACTGTGTGTACAAGCAGCTCATATACACTTACAACTAAACCACATCACCGACTGGTACTGCCACCAACTACATGCACTATCCCAGTAAGACAGCTGTGCGCGTTTAACCTATCTACTGTTCTCATGCCACCAAAGGTCATTACTATCCACATATAACAATGCAGCCAAGCTCATTCCCACTAAAATTACTAGAAAGTGGCTGGGTTTTCCTACATACACTGGAAGATACTGACACGTCCACTGAGTCTTTCACAGAACAATGTTCAAAACATCGTGAAAATCACTGACTTGGGCCAAATAAACACTGATCATGAGATCCAGTTTACCTGTGCTTCCCCCATGTTGATCATCTTTATCACCAGAGTCAATTACAACCGAATCTACAGGCCAGACTTACAGTATTTGCAGGGGCAGGAGGGATATAAAAAGGACAAGATGGCACCAAACAATCGACATGGGGACAGAGCTCCAGAAAATCTAACTTTCTGAGTCTGTTATGATAAAAATGCTACAAAAGAATAATGTTTTCATTATCATACATCATTGATTGACTACAGTGCTTAGTTTTCAAATCTGACGTGCTCTACAACTACTTTTTGTCAATTTTGTGCTTTAAGGAAATGATGAATTTTACATCTTCCAAGCTTTGGACAAACACAATCTTTTTTATATGAAATTTGGTATTTGATCAAGTTGATTCATATGCAACATTTTAAAATTTTCTTTTGAGTTTATCATAGTGACATGATATTACTTTTCATTAGGAAGTTATTTTCATGGTCTATACACTCAAACCCTACAATTCACAGTCAGACTTTGCAGGACGTTTTTCAGCAATTGTCTACAACATTTTAGGTCCAAAATATCATTTTCCAGAAATGATTTTAGCAATAATCTTTTTACATCTATCATTTTCCATATCACTTTTACAATGTCATTTTTGAAAATCATTGGCCAATTTCCCACTACTATCTAGGACTAAATTTCATTTTCAAGGACTTTTCCAGGAGTTTCCAGGAGGCTTTAAAATTCAGGGACGTTACATGATTTTCCAAAAACATACCATCCCTACATTTTCTCTTTCATTGCCTTGCAACTACCAAGCGCTATATATAAACAGCTTGTTATCCATTTGGCATTAGCTGTAAACATTTGTAATTTTTTTAGAGCATTTTTTACTGCTTTTCATAGAAACAACAGTCCTAAATCAAAAGATTTTACGCGAGGATGGAATACAATTTGTTTCTGAAAGTTAGCATAAATGCAGGGGTTAATTATGCTGTGAGTTGTTGAATGCATGGGATTATTATGTTATATTGTCTGAATTGTCAAAGTTCAAAATTAGCAATTGCACTTTCCACGATACATTGCCAATTTTGAATTAAACTTCAACAATTCACATAGGTAAACGTAATGCTTTCTGATGACTTTTCATTCCAGAATGTTAATCACTGGTATCATCATGAAGTTAGTAGTGACTAGATAATCACAGATAGGGGTACGTGCAAATGTCTGATAGCCATGAATTTGCATAAATTATCATAAATTATTAGTATGAGTGACAATGGCAAACAAATGATATAAAAGTAAATTTTCCATGATTGGATATTTTAGTTGCAAGATTAATAAACTGATCAGGTGGCCCAAATAGTAACAACAGTTTGCTGTGTTTCCAACTAAGGTTGTTTCCGATTGCACTGCACTTAAATGTCCTGATCTTCTTTAAGTTACGGTTACATAACCACACATGTTACTTTTTAGTTTTATTTCCCCTGTGGAAGTAATCCCCCAGTTGATCTCTGTCCATTTGTTATCAATATTATTTTTCAAACTCGATCTGTGAACACCGCTCCAGATTTAGGATATGTCCACCATTTTTTACTATGTCCTTGAACAAAGACACTGGTGGGGTAGGGGTGGGGTTTAATAACCTGTGTTACTTGTATCAAGGATGTTTTTTTCTCGCATCATAGAAAGCATCGCATGATTTTTTTTTTATAAATAGATTTAGAATGAAACCGCACTAAAGTTGTTTGTAGTGGCATTACTTGTCAGTGTCTCTGTAGCAAATGTTTTTATTGATCTTTCTATTCAAATGTGAGTCATTCGATGTTGCCTTTAACCTCCGTGCTGAAGCAAAACTTGAATGAGACACATTACACTTTCTGTTGCATTTGAAGCAGATCAAGGAGATTTCATAATCATAAGGACTGATAAATTTTGTGACAGCTGTGTTTTTGAAAATTCAGAGTGAAAAATGAAATTTGAGACAGTGAGTATTGCAAAAAAAAATGTATATCAATATGAGTGTTCTTTTTTCATTCAAAACATT
This sequence comes from Ptychodera flava, assembly GCA_001465055.1. Taxonomy (NCBI): domain Eukaryota; kingdom Metazoa; phylum Hemichordata; class Enteropneusta; family Ptychoderidae; genus Ptychodera; species Ptychodera flava. The sequence goes on from LD357413.1 coordinate 37,691, forward strand.
TAGCTCATTTCACATGTAAAAATTATTTCGAAAGAGAAAGAATGTGGCCTGTCAAAAAAGGATCCACCTGAATCTCACATTCAGAACAGTATCCAGTATAAAGTGTGTTGAAAATGTTCTTTAAAAGTACTTCAAAGGGACAAATATTTGATTGTAGACCATCAAATCAGAAATAGTACCACTACAAATACTTAAAGGCAGTTTGAAATTGAGTGAAAATGGATCTATGCATACATGTAAATTTGGGTTACAGGGTTTGGTTTAGGAGAGTATAAGGCTTGGAATATTTCTACTCAGATTTAATTTTATTTACTATATGTATATTACATGCAAATTACATGCATAAAGATGATTTGCATACACGAGCGTGCATTAACTTAAAGCAGCCTACCTACTTTATATTATCACTACTACAGTTGGGTTTAACTTTGGGTTGTGGAGGGGTTTTTTTTCTTGGGAGGAAGATTTTTTGATGCAGTTTTTAAGAGAAGAGTGTGCAGACTAGCATCTACGACCGTGAGATTACCGTATAATTAGTCTGTTAGATTTAGTCGCCCTACCTCCGTTTTATCGGATTCGTCCTTCATTTCTTTAGCCTGCTTTCTGGCTTTCATTCCTTTAAAACCCGCTTGAATTTTGACGGCGGCTTTTTCAACCTCCGGATCGTCAAGGTCAATATCAACTTCCTCCTCCTCCTCAGCAGGTTTCACCTCCTGTTCCACACTCCCCTCGCCACCCACTTTTATTACAGAGGCCTCTTTTCTGGCCTTGAAACCCTTGAACCCAGCCTGAATTTTGACGGCTGCTTTTTCCACCTCAGGATCATTCAGATCAATGTCAATTTCCTCCTCAGCTACCACCTCCTCCTGCTTTTGCCCCTCACCCTCTTTCATTCCACTGACTTCTTTTCTGGCTTTGAAACCTTTGAAGCCAGCCTGAATTTTGACAGCTGCCTTTTCCACCTCAGGATCGTTTAAGTCTATGTCAATTTCCTCCTCACCATCTGCTGACTGTGCATTCACTCCACCCTCACTCTCTCTCATTCCATCAACTTCTTTCCTTGCCTTAAACCCTTTAAAGCCAGCCTGAATTTTCACAGCCGCTTTTTCAACTTCGGGATCATTCAAGTCTATATCGATTTCTTCTTCCTCTGTTTTCCCCTCCCCCTCTTTCATTTCGTTAGCCTGTTTCCTTGCTTTAAAGCCTTTGAAACCGGCCTGAATTTTTACAGCTGCTTTCTCGACCTCAGGGTCATTCAGGTCAATGTCAACGTCCTCCTCACTGTCTGCCTTGTCAGTCGTTTTCCCCCCTCCCTCTTTCACCCCACTAGCCTCCTTTCTCGCTTTATACCCCTTAAAACCAGCCTGAATTTTAACGGCTGCTTTTTCCACATCAGGATCGTTCAAGTCAATGTCTACCTCTTCAGCTGGAGCCTCCTCGGCAGCAGCTTCTTCCCCTTCCGTCTTTCCCTCGCCATCCTTCATCTCCTTGACTTGCTGCCGGGCCTTGAGTCCCTTGAATCCTGCCTGGATCTTCACAGCTGCCTTCTCCACTTCCGGATCATTCAGGTCAATGTCGATTTCTTCTTCCTCCGCTTGTTGCTGTTCCTCCGCCTACGGAAGAGATACAAATGAAATTTAAACTCTGCCCTTTAACCTTATTTGAAACAACATTTCCTTGCCACGATCTGATTTCAAGGTTTCACGTTGTGAACCGCTGACCAGCACTGTGTGGAGTCATCTTTTGTCAGATGACAGTTGTTTTCACGATTATAACATTTGAAACGATGGTTGGAATCATGGAAACAGAGTTTGCGATGACTAGAACCTGAAGGGTTAGAGCTGTAAGGTAGAGAATAAAATATTATCATTACGGAGAGATGAGTAATATATTAAGGTACATGATGTCTATATAATGTTTATAATTACAGATAAGCGAGTGAAGGTTTTGTTAACTGTTGGGAGGCAAATTTAAAGCCAGGGAATTTTATCGATGCACTGCTGTCACTAGGAACATGTTATTGACATTGTACACGCCCAACTTGTCTTCAGCTACTGTCACATTGTCTATAGAGATTGTCTCTGTTTTAACCTTGACAATGATATATAACAAAGCAAAGTAATGCAAAAACACATGGAGACTGACAGGCTGCCACCAGACAAGAGAAGAGTGTTGCTGTAGAGTTAGAGACTGTCATATTGACAAACATAAGCACTCATGTAGTCCATTGTCTTCAAAGGCAGGGTGACTGGAGGCGGTGGAGCAGTATACTAGTGTGGGGTCCTTTTGGCAACAGGTGAGGATAGTTGAGGAAAAGGGAGGGCAATCGACAGGTATACTGGTAATGTTTTGGTGCAGATGGTTTTGGGATGAAACAGATACGATGGAGACTTGGAAAAAAACACTACTGTATGGGAATTTCATTGATGCCATGACAGACCACACCTGTTGAAATTCTGAAATTTACAGAATTTTGAAGTTAAGTACAAGTTAATAGAGACAGGAATGACAGAAAAGAAAATACATTTTACATAAATAGGGTAAATTGAAAGGCTGATAATTTGCGATTTTGATTACTTAGGTGAATTTTAATACTAGGGGTGAAATTGAATACTACAGGTTGTTTTCCATTTCACTTAATTCAGATGATATTAGTCAAGAAGAAAGGCCATCCTGAATGTAAAGAAGATGGTTAGTTTGCTCTGTAAAAGAACAAGAATGATAATTAGTGACAAGTTATATCAGGAATAATGTCAGTGATGACTGGGAATTGAAGATCATGTTTTGAATTCAAGAATATTTATGTTAGTTGATTCTATACCTGTGTTTCTGCTGCCTGTTCCTCGGCTGGTTTCTCTTCCCCTTCCTTAAAACATGAACACAGAGGCACACATGACATACAGCGCAACAGACAAAAGAAATGATCCACTGCCAAATGATTTCTGAGCAGTGACCTAGGGAGGCATTACTCGCCTGCCAATGCAGAGCTACGATTGGATTGGATAAGTACTGTTAGTAGTGTTCCCTAGATTGGTGTGGGAAAAGTTGATGGCAGTGGATCACTTCAAAGGTTTACAATAGACGGCACATGACAAGAGGACGATAGACACCAAGGAAACTGATGACACTGCCCTCAGCATAACATTAGTGCAATTCTTTTGTTTTTCTTGATAGCCACTTGTTGATTTTACCGGTATTAGTTATTTTTTTTTGAAAGTAAATGTCAAATTTCAATAAAAAGTAAGATTTGCACTGTGTACTTTTTATTTTTGTCTACCATATTTTTCTCAGTTTCCATGGCAATAACAGACTGGACGAGATGATTGGCATAACACAAATAGAAATACAGACTTAAATACAAATGCACATGTCCTCAGCATCCAGAAATGGTTGAATTCTGACAACCAATCTTTGTCATTTACCACAGTTTCAGTATTCAAAGTTTCAGAATCAAATCTGTTTCACTCAGTTTAAAGTATGCCTCTCTTATTCATGGTGTTGGTATTCATTTCATCAGTTTGCAATGGGACATATGCATTTGGAACCATACAGAAAGACCAAGAGCTTGCAGAGATGGAATACAGACACAACTACCGGTACATGCACTGTATTACTGACAAATACACCGTCGCATCACAATGCCTACCTGTGCATCATCTGCTTGCGTCTCATCACTGGGCTTGTCCTCCTCCTCCTTACCAAACAAACAAACATACAGACACACAAGACATGGCATGTGATTGGTGTGAATACATATACTGCATGAATTGACATGATTGATACTGCATGTATCTAGGCATTGAGGGTGGAATTTGTATGGGTATATATGCCGGTACAATTAATTGATTTTGGGGAATTCATTTTAATTCCTTAACAACCACTGCCACCATTATACTGTATGCCCAAATTATTGTGATAAATTCCAGGATCTTGCCTAAAGTTTACGGCAATCAGATAATACACAGCAATACATTATGGCACAATAAATTTCTGCCATTCAAGGTAGTCATAGGATTACCATGATGTACCGTGATGGCATTCCCATGTATATCTGTGAACATACCGTACATTTGAGGTCGTTTGGAACACATTATGAATATTGTTATATGTGGCATGGATCACATTGTTATGTGGCATGGATCACATTGTTATGTGGCATGGATCACATTGTTATGTGGCATGGATCACATGGTTATGTGGCATGGATCACATTGTTATGTGGCATGGATCACATGGTTATGTGGATTAAATCATATGGATGAGTCAGCATGATTGACTGAGGATGAATGAGCTGAGCAGAATATGATGATATCAGAGAATCTTACAATGAGAATGGTACATGACATAAATCCACACACAGACACAAACTGTGACACAGTCACATATACTCAGAGTGACAGACACCCATGCAAACCTCTGAGTGGATAGAGAGACTGTGCTCTGACAAGTGCCTGTACCATGGAAAACAGCTAAGATCACATGTATGCAGACAGACTAGACAGACTATAGAACATAAAGTAGGACAGACAGTGTGACAACTGACCTTTGTCTCTGCCGGGGCATCCTCTGCAGAGGCTTCTTGTGTCTCCTTTAAGATTTGAAAACACAAACAGGCAACACAAAACAAATGAAAACAATAAACAACAGACTCAAGGTAAACACAAATTAAACTTAAATTTACAAAATCAACAGAGGGACGCATACAAAAGTCTTGTACTAAAGCAAGCAATACATAAAACTGATGACACAGAACACAACTGCCGCTATACTTTTTCACAAATAAAATTTACAGGCGGATCCACTGGAATTTCACCCGTGCGCTAGGCTACACGGAAACCTCTATGCTCTTGGAAATAGAACATCCTGTACTGTGCTGTACACAGGGTCATTCCATCCTGTAAGAGAATCACAGGGGTGACAGATTTTCCCCAAACTTACTTGAGTCTCTGCAGTTTGCTCTTCCTCTGCTTTGACCTCTCCCTCCTTGAAAATTAAAAATTGTATTTAGTAATTATGCCACTGAGCAAAACCAAAATAGTACATGGCACATGTATAAAACAAACTATGGCAATAATAAGTTGACTGTATACCGATATCTGCAAGGGAAAATTGCACAAAATGGATTAGCAAATCAAAAACGTTGAGGCTTTTGGTTTCCTGAGAGATATAGAATGTGGGTTAATTTCTTGAGTATTTTCACTGCAGTACAAGTCTGCAACATACGGTACCAGGACGGTACATCATATTCTGTAGCATGACTGTGGGGGTTTACTGGAGAATCTCACACAAGGATGAATGTGTCACAGAACACCTGCAAGGCCAGAGAAAGGTGTCACATATATCCACATGGAAAAACTATCAACATAATCTCAGCCCTCACACACCTGTGTCTCCTCTGCCGCCTGTTCCTCTTGTTTCTCCTCCGTTTCCTTTTTTCACATACAAAAGCAAAACAACAAGACAGACAGGACTTACAAGACGATAGGGGAAGCAACCACAGACATGACATTTAGCAGATGTCAAGATGCAAGCAAAATGTCTGGACTGTTAGGGGTACATAGCAGAACATACAATGACGTACATCATCAATAATTCAGCGGCTGTAACTCTTCAAAATAATAGCAACGCTGGTATAAAGAGACCACTTTGCAAATTAAGGTTGAATGTGCCTAATAATTTTATAATGCTGTGTTGGTCTACAAGTTGTGGGGGTTCACCAGCTTATTTTTGTGAAAATCGAATATTTCATTTTTCTCCACGGAGTTCACACTGCGTTGGCACCCAGTTTAAATTTCAAGTGTCCGGAATTATTGGATAATTTATTTCTCTGGTACAAAAATTTGTGGGGTGACCTCTGATTTTTCCTCTTTATTCAAAAGGGAATAAATTTGAACAAAAGTTAAAGACTTTCAATGTTGAGGCACATACTACCTTAATTTCATTGTGTGATTATTTACAGCCTTGACTTGAATTAAACACCTGCGCGGATTATTTGTTAATCACTGGATTGAATGTGAGTACCGGTAACAACGTTATTGGTGAATTAGAAACTTGGATATCACTCCTAAAACAGCTGAGACTTGGTGAACACAGAGTTTTGCATTGGTTGATCACAGTACTTAGCGGGACATTTCCCTACCTGTGGTTCTGTTGTCTGTTCTCCTTCAGCAGCCGGTTCAGGGGCCTTGACGAAGACGAACATAAAACACAAAATAACCACATAAACACAAATATAACTACAAACAAACAAACAAAATACACGGGAGAAGAAAGGTCCTACTTTTCTCTTTCACAGATTCTCTGTGAAATAGAGTAATGGAACTGTACTGTGCTGCAGTCTTCAGAGTCACACTCTTGCTGCAATAATTGTGAACACAGCTATTGATTCAATAGGTCAGGGTCTACTGCTCATAGATGACTACAATACCAGGTATAAAGTTAAATTCAAGCCAAGCTTATTGGTCAACTTGGCAGGAGTGTTACAAATATTCTATTTAAGGGTACATAATAAGTCAACTGTAATTTACTTCTTGTAAAATAAACATTTTAAATTCATCATTATTTAATTTTAGCTTTTCGGTCTACAGTAGGTTGGTTGGGCCCTAACTGAATTGGCAACTGATGTCGATAAAATTCATGGACATGATTGTACCGTTTGGTTGGTAGAGTATACTATACTGAATTGTGTAATGGATTAAGAGTTCAGGTGGATGAAACGAATGAAATTGAACGGCAAATCTTAGCTGTGAGTGACTGCTATACGAGAGACGATGACATGTCCTTAAAATGGGCAAATCCTAACATCCCTCTCATTAATCTGCACAGTGAGTGTATCTCAGATAAGAGAATGAATAGGCTGGTCTAAAAATACACACAGGTGACTTTGAACCATCTATCATACAAGAAAGCCAAGTATAATCCTCCAAATGGAAACCCCATCAATATGTCTTGACCTAGTTTGTGACGTGAGTGAATGTCTTCACTCGTCTTGTCCAACTCATGTCTGAATTCACCCTTGCGTCACCTTTTGCTTTCACGTTTTCCCGATTTATGGAATTGGAGATGGCCTTATCTTTGTGCATCATCAGCTGTCACTTAGTGTTTGCAGCTGATCAATGGGGAATGGCACTCATATGGTTATCGGATCAGGATGATTTCCCCAGGGGGCGCTCTCTGTGATGTGACCTGATGTGAGCTGCCTGTCTGAGTGAATTGATACTGTGTGTCATGGGCCACTGCATGCTGACACTGCCAGCTGCATTTTCTGGGTTCTAATTTGACCCAAACTGACTTGCAAGAACATACATGTGTCCCTAAATCTACTTGTATCGAATGTTCATGTATACTACTACAGTGATGGAATGCAAGAACAAGATGTGTGTACACCCTACATGTACATGTATGTGTTCCGGTATGTGTGTGCTTACATGTATGTACAGGTATATACTGGTATGTGTAAACTTCTTTGTTCTGATATGTATGTACGTATGTATGTATGTATGCTTGTATGTATGTGATGTATGTACCCCCCCGTATGTATGTATTTATGTATGTATGTATGTATGTATGTATGTATGTATGTATGTATGTATGTATGTATGTATGTATGTATGTATGTATGTATGTATGTATCTATCTATCTATCTATCTCTCTGTTCACTGTGTATGTGTGTATCTATGTATGTATGCATCTACCACTTACTGTACCACATAATGGTGTATAGCTTAAAAGCACATACCAGATAAAATATAGTTAGGCCAGAGAAAAAAAAAATCTTGTTCATCGGATTTTTTGGACCAAGTCCCAGGAGCGGCGAGCGAAAATTTTTTTTTTTTTTTTTTAGGCCGAGGGCAATCGCGGTGGATTTTTTGCCCAATTGCAACCAAGGAAAGATAATTGTTTCCTTTTTTTCCAGAAAT
>LD357413.1:57755-83351 GCA_001465055.1 Ptychodera flava
TAACCACCACTTATGTATCGTAGGAGCAGTTTATGGTGAAATTCACGGAGATATGTCATCCCTGAAGCACTCTTTGGCGCAGTGTACGATGAAGATAAGCGGACAGAGAGGGTGGCGAAAACACCTGCTCACTTTCCATAAGATATCTGACATTACATCAGAAGCCGTCACGTACTGTATTCTCTATCATATTGTATTTTATCTTTTTGGTGTGTACCTAGTCTTTTCTTTTGCTGGTATTTCCTTGCATACAAACTGGTAAAGATTGAACAATGTCTCTTTTCCCCTTTAACCCCACATCCTACCAGAGGGTCACGTATAATCTGCTTCAGGTAAACTTTGCCCAAATCAAACAACAGAGTGATCACTTTGGGTTAAATAAATTCGTCATTCACTGTGCACAGTAAAATTGGAATAACACCTTTAACCCTTTCACCCCCAGTTCCCTATATACAGGTCCAACTTTACCATAGAAAACAATGGATTTGGGACAAACCATGGTGGTGAAAGGGTTAAAGATCTGTGTCCCTTTATTAATGAAGTAATTTAATGCAGAACTCAAAACAGGACATTTTATACTTTTGCTCTTTGCTCTTTCTAACCAAACATAGCAAAATTTTGGATTAAACTACAAGTTGGAAACAGAATCTAAACTTGAAATTGAAATGACATATTTCAATGGAGAAACACTACAAAATTCACGAGGCTACCGTACAGCATTGTGTCCCAAAGGCGGGTTCTGCCTGAACACCCAACGTTCATAGTATACAGGGAATTTGAAGCTTTGTAGGTAAATGAAACTTTCAAAATGGCAAAACGAGGTTATCTCAGAGATTACGCTACAGTGATCACACACGGTACTGATACTACTTATCTCTCAAAATGTCAAACAGAAGCTTTACTCAACACAGTGATAACATAATTTATTCCATGGTAGGAAAATCTACTCAATGACAGGGAAACCACTTTTGCAGGCTATGGGATTCCAGCCGAGATTTCCCTTTATCACTCTCATTACCGTACCTGTGTATTAATTATTCAACAGGTACAGGGGACTGTTTGGATTGGCTAGCCACAGTCATGTGACCATTTGCTCATTAACATACCGGTATGAGTTTAAAGACGTGTTCATAATTAGTAGTGCCAATTTCACACGAATAATGAATTGATCTCCCTTGACTGCCGTCTCATCTAATTTCTCAAACAAACTCATCTCCTGAGTTTGCAGGGCAATGCTGAGTTGATTTGACATACGATTTTGTCGTGGGTGTTGCAAGTAATTACCTACGGATTGGTACATTAAATGATTTGTGTCTTGTTGAATACGATGTGCGATATTAGGCCAAAAAAAAAAAAAGAAATGTTTCTGGTCAGGTCCTTCTTTAAAAAATGGTGCGGCAACGCGCATTTTATTTTTTTTTATTTTTTATTTTTTTTCTCTCAAGGGAGGGAGGAGGGTCAGTTTTATAGTTTTATCAATATAGTCACATATATACTGTTCATGCAGTCACTGATCATGCCCCCCAAAGAATTTTCTCTTTCTCTTCAGCCATTTTGGTTTGGTGTCAGCCACGGCCGCCGGACATAAACAGAAAAAAAAAAGGTGACGCGCTGTTGTTCAAGTGACGCGCGTGCTGACCAGAAACAATCTTTTTCTTTTTTTGGCCTTAAGAGATTGTAGTGCTAGTAAAGCAGTCTTTCTTCCAAATGAAATTATTCAACGTGCTGTCAATACCATCATAACCCCCCACCCTCAACTATATCAAAATGTACGATACCGCCTCACCAAATGTACGTCATGACTTAATTGCTTGTAGGTACCACTGCTAATGGAAAGACAGACATTCAATTACTGGTGGTACACTGGTATGTTACATGCAAATACAAAACATACACAGCTAAAGTTCTTGTAACACGGTCAACAAATATTTAGAGTATTTCAAATTCACATGGAAAAAATTTTCTCAGAAACTATGAATTGGCCCGACTGAATGTGCTTTACGTTTTATGGTACCAGAAAGACCTGCAATGTGCATGGGAGTGAATACACTGGCAAATGGACTTGAAATACTTGTACATGTACACGGTGTTTTCTCTGCATGTTCACTGAGTGGGGTAATATCTGCCCTAATCATCCAAATTAGGGAGGCAGACTTGACATTTAAGGGGACAGACACAACAGCAAATACACAGGTCACTACACATATGCGTTTGGGTCACCAGATACATATGGGCGTATTTGCTTGCTCTGTTTTGTGCGCGATTTCACACTGTCAGTAACTTTTAAATTCAGAAAATGGCTTGAAATGCGCAATTTACGCAATTGCGCAGTCGAGAGAAAATCCTGTGTACATGTACATATATACATGATAATACAAGGCATTCACTGATGCTTATTTTCAGTGTATTGAAGCTTGGTATCATGTGATCCTCCACATCTATTAGCTTATCTATATACCAATGATACATTTTACACACTTTTGAAGCAATTTTGTTGGTTCAAAAACGAATGACAGTTACTAAATTTAACATCATCCATCAAGCCTCCTGGTTAAGAATTTGAAAGACCATTCTGGACCAGCTTTTATACACATGTAATTCTTCTTAAATATCTTTTGAAACGAGAGGTCTATTCTTGCAGTCATATTTCAAAATTTCCAATAGATGAGGGGATTCCACCTATGCCATATTTGTCATCAATTATTCATTACTGAGATATCAGTCATGAATTCAATTACTGTCACACATAAATCACTCCTTTTTATCTTATCAGAAGCGGCTGACGAACGACATAGAAAAAACTCATAATTGCATAAAATTATGGATTGAGATCACTCTGTGTGACAGATACAATGTTCAAATGTCTGGGCAGTTTTGAAGTTGGCATGTGTCTTAAGCCTACACCAGTCTACCCTTTTAACCACCATGGTTTGGCCACAAGCCATTATGATGTATGCGGACCTGTTCATGGGGAGTGGGGGGGGGGGGGAATCAAAGTATTAAAATTGTCAGCACTGGAAAATTTCAGAAAATAATCATGTAATCCTGATTGAGGTACTCTAAAAGGGATTGGATGCAGCATTTCCGACTCTTCTCTTCACCATGGATGGTATTCTGTTACTAAAGCTCTGTGATCGCGGTCACGTTGCCACAAGCCTTGCTTAATGCCCTGTCATATTTCACCGTCTTTACTTGTCAGTGCGACTTTGTGCCGATTCTTTGCGTTCCACATTTCACTGGATTCAAAAGTTAGCTTTGTGTCCTATCAGCTCATATCAGAGCTGATGTAAATGTCCGAAAACGAACGATCGATGAATAAAGATATTTATCTGATAAAAAAAAATCAAATTTTCAATTTATTCATGGGCTATCAGATAATTGGTTAGGTCAAACACAGGAACTGAGCTGGCATTTATTGCTGTTAGTTCAATGGTAAATTACAGAATACATCTATCAGTTGGTTGGATGTGTATCCCAGCATATCGCTGCGGTACGGTATCTTTTTTTAAACCCAGAAAATCACTCTTTATCGGAAAATAATGGTAGGATTTTCATCTGCATCAACAATATAAATATCACATGGGTGGATAACAATAAATGCAACACTTTCAACCCCCCCCCCCCTTTGCTCATGAGTGGTATCAACCACGCCATGGACTTCAGTGGGGTTTGAGCACATTGTGGTTTCAGGAAAAAGGGGTTGAATTGTCACTTTATCTGCTCAAAAGAACATGTTACTGGTATGTAAGAAATGACCAATTTTCAAAAATTCAACATTCCAAGCGAGAAATCAGGGAAGGAATACAAAAGCCTATACGGCTATACAGCCCGATGAATTTATAATTAGTTTGACAGGACATGACTAATGACAAGCAATTGTGCCCTAATTTGTAATGCCACTCACGTTTCCAGCAAGTTACCCGTAAAAATTTCGAGAGGATATTATACGAGCCGCGTCTGTTTGTTTTCTCGGAAACTTCCATTAATTTCATTCAAATGTGAATTCACCGCCGCAAAGTGAAATATTACAAGGGGCAAGAAGTACTGAAAAAAAATCAACCACAAAGCTGTTATCAAAAAGAAACGCATTCGTAAGATAATGTGACAGTATTCACACCGGTATTGGCGAATATTAACTTAACGTAATTGCGAAATGTAATTTGAGCTCGTCAATTTCACCTCAGGAAATAATAACACCTGTCGTTTCGTAAGCGCAGCGGGTTCAGAAATACCTGAACTGGAGAACGTGACGTAGGACTACAGGCAATGGAAAATGACTTTGCGGCACAGCGATGTTTTGACTCAGGTGCCACATTGCTTGCACAGAAGAGGTCTGTTCTAATGGAAATGGAGATTTGCAATGAATATTTATTTAGTTATATTGGAATTTCAGTTTAAGCTGTTCTGTAATCATTAGTCTTTTTATGTGTATTCCTTGGGTAAATGTGAGCAAAATTTTAATTTGTTGAAGGCACGAAGCTGCCAAATCTCATTTTTCTCTCGCATCAATTTTTATGCCACTTTGAAATGTAGTTATTTCCAACAAAGTGCTTGTGAAGGTGTCCCTACAGCATTGATACATTATAAAGACACACACGAGAAACTGGTTTGATATGAACAAGTGAAGGTCAAGCATGGAGATTACTCATTATTTTCTGTTCAGCACTAACTGAATCTGGTCCACAGTGAAAATTGCAGCAGCACTGTGGGATATTGTAGACTAGTGAGCAGTGTTGCATCAATGTTTGGCTACTGAGACAGGCTGTTTGCCTACGATGATCCAGAAATTGAATGTACAGTAGTGCTTGTTGTAATGATGGGTTGTTCTGTGATGTGCTTGCGATGAGTCAATGGTGGACTGAATTATCGTTGTATCAATGTTCGGATGCAATTGAACAGCAAGTCATCAAATGTTGCGTTGCAGTGAGTCAGTGTTAGATTACAATAATGAAATGATGAGAGATAATTGTTCAACAATTACGACAAACTAATGTGCATTACTGCCCCAATGGCGCAGTTATGCACATTAGTTTGTCCTCAGACCAAAATATTAGATTCTAACGATCTTAATGTTCAGTTAATGTGATTCAATGTTGGGTTAGTGATGCCATCATCATGTTAACGTTAAATTCACTTAATGTTGGATCAATGTTGCTGCAATGTTGGATATTGCAGATCTGATCTTGAGAGCTGATTGTTTATCTGTACATGGGATAGAAATGACACTGTATACCGGTACAGTACTTCTCCCCATCCACCCCCTCCCCCCTCAGACACAAGGTTACAAAGACCTACTATTTAAACTATCTTAGAATTGAACTAAAGCTGTCATGAGCTCAATGTTGCTTTGTGACATTGCATATCCTGCAGGTTAAAAGCAATTAACACAACCAATGGTAGTGGTAGGGTATAATGAATATATCAGTCAAAGAAACATAAAAGCCGTAAATGAAAATTTCAAAAGTAGAAAAAGAATAAAAAGATTTATCTCAATGGACAGAAACACACAAAAAAGGCATTGATAAGACATTGCCACTGCATTTTTATTTCAATGTCTCTTAATTTCTTTCTCTGAAGATTTTGTCCTTTCAATAAAATATTCCTATTTTCACAACAGAACATTTAAATACCAGTAAAGCTTACATCAATGCAGACAACAGATGTTGCGCCTTGGTTTTTTCTTAAAGCGTTAATTAGCAATTTGCAAAGTACAGCTAATTCAGATATCCCCCTCTGGCCTCCGTGCATTTTTCAGCCGTGTACAATCCTCGGTGGAATATATTCTCATAACACTGCGCTGCATGGAACTCAATAATTAACAAATTATTCCAGATCATCACGTTAAAGAAAACCATTTACTGTCTGTGGACTTATCATGCTTATACAAAATGCGTAATTTGCGACTAAATGTAGCTCACAGGCATGGCACGGGTAAATTTTAGAGTTACAGTTTTGATAAATGTTGGATTATCTTCCGTTGAAAAATTACATTTTTTGAGGTTGTCTGGTTGACATTGAAATACAAACTAAGCTCAAATACATATTCACAGAGGATAAGTGGGTTAATTTTGGCTACATTTGAAAAAAAAAAGCCAAATTGATTCTAAATTGAAGACTCTAAAACACACTTTGGAAAAGGTTCATACATGCCAATTTTCGTTACTTCACATCTTTGAACATTTCCTGTGCAAGTTCTGCTAGAGTTTTTTACCTTTTACACTGAAATGTGACCAAAGACCACCGTCTATTTTATAAAATTTCATGTATCTAATATCCATGATTTTATGGCAATACTTGTTAAAAATTTGGAAAGTTATCAAATTACTCAGATATTAACTGTCATAGGAAATATGGATAGGAAAAAAAACCGAAAGTATAAAATCCTTACATGCTTTTTTCTCATATTTCCATGATGATAAACATTGCGCTTTGGGCTAAAACAACAATTTGGTGTTTCAGATAATTATGCTGCTGAAAATAAGGGTAGATAGGTTGGAGGAAAATCCTTTTTTTTCTTTTTCTTCTTGTTGGCTGAGACCCATAAAACATCTTTAAATTTAGAACGTACACTCATTTTTTTTTTTAAATGTGAAATGTCTTAGGTCAGAGGGTTTTACTAAGGTGAGACAAGATACCAGAAAGACATTTTTATTTATTTCGCCTTCATCGTTCTGAAAACGAAATGCTTCTTTTTCATGATTTGAACTTCCCCACTTTTTTTAGCCCCTTCACTAGGCCCCATGAGTAAAGAAGATCCCTCTTGCAAGTTTACAATAAACCTGGCTGTTATCCGAGAAGTGGATTGGGATTGAATAAAAAAATTGGTAATTTAAGCATTAACTGACACAGAACTGTAATGCGAGATCAACACACAGTACAAATTTCGCGGGATTAAATGTATCAGTACGAATGTTATGAAAACATTCCCTGGTTATAAGAGTTCTATACATTGAGACATTGTTGACACACTCACACAAAAATTTTTACCATTCACGAACTGTGTATACCCATTAAAGAGTGGGGACAAACAGGGACGATAGAAAATAACAGCCTTACCTACTGCAGGTGTTGCGCGTGCCTGTGTAATATGTCCGAAATTTCCGGGGGAAACAAAAGGTGGAAGAACTCAGTATTCCGGTGGGAATTTCCACAGTAAGAGGCTAGGTTAAGTGGCAATTGACAGATGGGATTCCGTGTTGAATCCGTATCAGTCAGCGTTTGGCTGATCAAACTGTCAGATCACTATCATAAGTCAAGACTGCCCATGTCACCTGGTCACTGATTGGACAAGGTCTGTGTCACATGGCGGTGAGGCCTAGGCAACACTGTTACACTTTTCCTGATTGGCTTAATCTGACGATCAACCATATCATATTTTTTTAATTATTGTAATTGTTCTGCTGGAAACTATGAATTAATCATATTTCTTAAAATAATTTGAATTTCTAGCAAAACTCTAGCACAAGCAGGAGATGACATTATATGTAGCTCATACTGCATCCAATTACCCCGGGCTCTTTGTTGAAAAAATGAATTCACCCATTTGCAAGAATTCATTGAGGCTACATGTATACTACAGTTTAGTGCCAAATGGGTGAAAACAAGATGTTGAACTTGCCAAAAAATAATTTCTACTCTGATATGATGTTTGTTGAATCAACAAAAATGCTGACTACCGGTATACCAACCGATTTCTACCACATACCAACAGAATATCTTTCCTTTTTGTCAAGCATTCTGAGCAAGATGAACTTTCAGCATACTACAAAATTACAATCTTCCCCCAAAAAATTTTTCAATCATTTTTTGGTTGATTGTAGAGTTTTCACAGATAAATTCCCTGTGACAAATTCAGTTTCGGTCGAAATGAATATGAAAGATGACAGAAAAAGATAATAGTTCAGTCTGAATATTATTACTGGAAAGTATTCTCAACAAAATTTACAAAAGCCTGGCCTCTACAATTCCTGCAAATGTTATCAACAAAAAATTGTCTTTCTGTCTTTTGTGCCGTATCCCTCTATTACATGTGCCTCCCCAGAGAATGTTGTCATTAGACACACACACGCTAATGAGGACTGATTAATTAATGGCTACACGGTTAGCATTGAAAACAAACAAGTGAATTCCATGTGCATTCTGGTGAGCTTCAGAGAATACTGAATGTCCAGATGATTAAAAAATGCCCCCCTTCAGTTTGCAGCTGCCGCATGAAACATTGGGAAGAGACTTCAGCAATGACACTATACCGGTATATCAGTTTTGAAAAAAGTCAAACTTGGCTATGTTTTTTTCTCTTGGCAAGTTGTTTGAGTGTATGTTTATGTTTTAAATTTAGTGAAAAAGAGGATAAAATGCATCAAACACAAATCCTACATATGCGCTACTTTCTACGAGAATTTCAGTTACCACACACTACTACCAGCATAGCTGTGGCACACATGAAGCAAGTAAAATTAGCCTAAGATTCACATTCCATCAATATATTGGCATTTCCTTTCACATTCAATATAAATCAATTGCATTTCCTTTTCTCATTCAATGTACATCAATATTTACGACATCAAGGACATCTTAAAATGATACGCCTAATGCAAACATACTCCATATACATATATTTACATATTATTTGCATATCAATCACACATGTAATAAATTCATATGATCATACAATTAAATCCTTGATAACAGATATCATTTTGTTTTAGGTCGGTAGTTTTCATTTTTGGATGATAAGCATATTACGGTAGTTTCCACCTTTACAGTCCTTATCAATGTTTTGTATCACCCTTTCACCACCATAGTTTGGCCCCAACCAAGTGTTATCAAGGGAGGTTGTGGACCTGTTTACTGGCAAACAGGGGTGAATACATGTAGGTTAAATGTTTAAACTGCTGGTCACTGTCTTGTCTGTTTTAACCTTACGGAAGTGTGGCTT
The DNA here is from genome assembly GCA_001465055.1 of Ptychodera flava. Lineage (NCBI taxonomy): Eukaryota > Metazoa > Hemichordata > Enteropneusta > Ptychoderidae > Ptychodera > Ptychodera flava. The sequence continues at coordinate 66,694 of LD357413.1, forward strand.
GGGGCCAACACTGGTCATTTCAAATAAATGTACAGGTATTTCCTATTCACCCCTATTTCTGAGTGTACAAGTCGGCGCATCCAACTGAAAACTATGGTGAGTTCAAAATTCTGGTACTGAGTGATTATACTGAAAAGTGAAAGTTTCCATCAAAACCACTGTGTAATTTTTACAGTGAGCACGGTCCCGTACAGTGGATGTGCGCATTGTACAGTGCGCGTCCTATTGTTTGCAGCTATGATGACGTAGCAAGTGACTCGATCACCCTTATACCAGTATACACCAAAGAGGTTCATTTCTGCAGAGTTTCAAAGGCTTTCTGACTTGGTTTCAGTTAGAATCCACCTCTAGGGACAGATATTTGGACTCTCAAACTTTTACAATTCTTTTCTGATCTACTACTTGTGGCGGCTCATTTTAACCCTTTCACCCCCAGTTCCCTGTATACAGGTCCAACTTTACCATAGGAAACAATGGATTTGGTACAAACCATGGTGGTGAAAGGGTTAAAGCTCTTGGAGCACGAAAAAGTTTAAACATCTCAGTTTTTTTTAAATATGAAATTAAATTTTCTTAATGTTTTCTTGTCCAAATCTTTCCAGCACAGACCTTGAGTTCTAACCATTCATAAATTAAACCATTAAAACCTGGCCACGTACATGTACATACCCTTTGAGTGTTCTAATTTTTCCCGCCAAAATTTCAGTACAACATTTTACTAATTTTTCTGAAATTTTATTGATAATTTTCAACCAAATGGACATCACATTTCATTGGATACATTTTTATTTAAATTTTGACAGAAATATGAAAAAAAATTGACTGGTTTGATATATTTTATAAAGGCAACAAAAATTGACTTTGGCGCTCAAAGGGTTAACCAACATGGTGGTAAATATCTCACTACGCAGTTTCTGACTGCACTGAAGTAGGGAAACCTGACGATATAGGTAGGGCCAAGTTCGTTTTGAACAATCCGCTGTACAGTTCTACGGAATCGTTCTCCAAAGGGAGAAGATTTTCGTTTTACCAAGAGTAGTGCGGAGTAAAGCAACTACAATCACGTATTAAAAGTCAATTTTTCAAGGCAGCATTTATGATATATTTTATGAGTCAGGAAGACAAACGACCTTGAAGGTGACTGTCACTGAAAATTAATCATGAGTCAATACCCAATGCAAAGAATAATGGCATATGACCTAAATGGATTCATCAATTTGAGAGAGAAAAAAATTACACAAAGAATTTAATATTATGAATGAAAACAAAGCAATAATTGATTAATGACCTTTCATTAGTAAATGTCAGAGAACTTTAATTGCTTGTCCTTGTGTCAGAGTTATTGTAATTTTATGAGTGACAAAAAAAAAAAGTAAATGGCCCAATAATGAACTTGATTGGTGATTATTAATCATGATGTGAAATGTACAATGTAATGCATAAGATTTTGATGAAATTTATCAGTTTTGGTTAATATGGTGAGGTAGTTTGCTTAGTCAGAATTGAGACAGATTTCTGCTAGGTTCACACTGAGGCCAATGGCTGCCTGGGCCCGACACAAGACAATTTTATAAGAAAAATTGGTCTATATTTTGAACTTCATGCCTTTTAATCACAATTTGACCTCCCTCTAGGTCAACTATTAGGGTGTCAACTACTGGCAGGCAAAGGGCTGTACCTGTACACGTACCGGTAAAGCATTCACACATGTAAAAGTTGGGTCAGTTCTCAACTTTTCGAGGAATATATCTTCGTCCTTCTACCCGACTCACTGATGCATTGTAGCGCACCAACATTTTGTATTTAAATTTTCCACTTTGAGCATTTTACAAGTCGTTAAATACAGTTGCAAGCAATAAATTTTGCATACAGAGAAGAATTTTGGCAATAACGTGATGCTGAGTGTACAATGAACTCGGCATAAATTTGCCAGGAAGGAAGACGCCGCTGGGACAGCTTCCTGAATCCATTTAGCAGATTCTTAATTTCCCGTTTTCCAGTGTTGCTGTTAACTCGGCGACAATGGAAGTGGACACGTTCCTGGAATGTTAACATAGTTTTTGTTGTCTAGACACCTAACAATAGTGCTACAGATCACAAAGTCCCTAGAAACTGGCCATGAATCAGTAAGTGCGTGCTATGGTATAATGAATAACCAGCTACTGAATGATGTGCAACCATGGGTTTTTAGACTTCTGCTGAGGTACAGGTAGAATGCCCGTTGCAGACAGATATTAAAGTTTCAAATTTTTTTCTTTTCTGATGTACCGGTGACACTTGAGGGGGTTCATTTTAAAAATTTCAACCTCTCAGCTTTATTGGAAATTGGAAGCTTTATTTTTTGCCATAGAGTTAACACAGGGATGGCGGCCATTTTGAATTTCAAATATCAGTAAATGTTAGGTAATTTCTTTCCTTGGTACCAAATTTTGCATGGTAACACCTAATTTTTATTCTTGATTTGGTTTAGGGAATGGTTGAAAGTTCTGAAGAGAAAAGTTTGAGAAAAAATTTAAGGCTTAAAGCCAAAAGTGAAAGCCGCTTTCACTTTTGAGGTACACACTGCCTTAAACTACAGTAATTTTTTCACAATTCCTGTTCAGTTTGTAAAATATAGTTTTGTTACCCAACTCCAAAAATCATGATGAAATTCCTAGCACTAGTAGTATATGACTTGTCATCACAGCCTTTATTTATGTCATGGTCCATGTCATTATCACAGTGTGGATAACCAAAGTCTTGTCTTTGCTAGATTTTATTTGTCAACAAAAACAGTTTTCTCCCCTTCAATACATGGTTCTAGAGGCGAGGTCCTTGAACAAGAATACGCAACGGATTTGCTTACTAGGCTAAAACACTGTCCCCATCGGACCGTGGTGTAAATTATATCTGTAATGTGATGCACTGCATACATCCTATGAACACATATCAACGAGTGAAATTTGTGTTGCCTGTCTAGTGATAGAATGTAGATCTGCTCTGTCAATTCATTTGAGAACTGGACATATAGGACAGCCTAGCTTTCAACCCTTTGAGCGCCAAAGTCAATGTTGGTCGCCTTTACAAAATATACCTCAGTCGATTTTTTTTAGATTTCTGCCAAAATTTTGCTAAAAACTTATAGCCAATGAAATGTGATGCCCATTTGGTCTAAAATTTTCCAAAAAATACTGAAAAATTCTAAAAATTTTGGTAAAATGTTGGTGGGAAAAATTACAGCACTCAACAAGGTTAAAAATGCCATTTTCATCTGCGCCACTCGGAAAACGGAAGAAAACAACTTTACACACAGCTGTGACATGCATTCCTTTTTCTTGACTGATTACCTTCAGTGCATTTTGTAAGGCATGTGCATATATATGTGCGTATGTGTGCACAGCGGACTTCCAAGTCATTAGCGATAAGTGTAAGACGCTAATGTAAGTTCAAATTTGTGGAACTTGAATTTTCAGGCAGGGAGTTGTTGTTTGGAGGAGAAAGACAGTGGACAAACATTCAGTGCTCTGAAGTTAATTGATTTTTGAAGTCATCTTACGTCTTGTCCTTAATAGTTTTCCCAGAGACAAATAGTTATTCTATTGATCAGTCGGTATGTAATGGCAAAACTAACACACGATAGGGGTCTTTCAGGTTCAGTTACCACACCTATTTTGGTGTATTACCTAAGTTTTAGTGCCAAGCAGGACAAAAGTCTTATAGCGAGCGATACACAGTTTGTCTGTGTCAAGATGTCTTACGTTTTTTTAATATTTTCATTCAAATCGATAAAGTGTGTCTGACTGAATACTGGGTTCAACAGTACGGCAAAAGTTGGATATTCTTTTAAATATTGGCATACTGTATTTCTGGATAAAAATCTCTTTGAATTTGCTCCATGGTGGTTGGTACAAGTCACATGAAAAATTTTCTTGTATAATGAAAGCTTTCACCGTTATGTGACAGAAAAACTGACTGGTTTTGATACAACATAATATACGGTAGATCTGTATCACCGACATGTCAAGGGACGGCATTTTCACTAACACCTGTATGAATGTGGCCTTCCTTCTTAAAACTGCAAGTTTGTTTTGATGCTTGGTGATCAAACGCTGGCAGATGTATAGAATAAAGATGTTACAGATGTGGTGTACAGTAAAAGGTTTGAGGAGAGGACGGATGGGAAATTGTGATAGTTGTGCGGGATGCAGAACGTGGGTACATGTATAACAAGGGGTGTTGATTCACGTGGCGCGTACGGAACTGTTCAACAATATCACTTACCTGGAAAGCTTTGTTATTGTAGTATCTGTCTTGAAGTTTGGCCGAGAACTCCGCCGGGTCCAAGCCTTCCTCTGTGAATACAGACAAAAAAAGAAGATGAGAGACACACACTTTTATAACTTCATGATCCAACAACGAAGCCAGACAACAGAGGAAAGAACAAGAAATGACGCACCGATTGCGCACTCGGTAGAATGACACGCTATATTGCATTTTAATATTTCATTGGTAAAGCCGGCAGTCAAACAGTTTGATTGATTGATCAAAAAAGATAAATTCACCAATACCGATTAGCAATTTGTGTTTTCTATTGCGGGGTAGAGAAAAGATAATCAGCAGCCTCGCCTTTAATTTACAGAGCTGAATCTTCTTGTATATTTTGTATCACCATAAAAAATACTACCACATCATAACAATTAACTTCAGCTATTTTTATTCTTTAATATTTTAGATATCAATATCAACACTTGGATTATTGATAGCGATATTTCATGCATGACTTACACAAAAATCCTGAATATTCCAAGATGTAGTTTTGGCCTGTACCGGTACCTTCATTAAAAATTTGGCAAACATTTATGAAAATTGAACATAGCAATTTATCCCTCAATGACATAGAGAAACCATTGCCAATCCTACAGGAATAGATGGGACTTTTCTCTGAAAATGACAGCAGTTTGGTGGTAATCTCCAACACTGTATACTGTCCCATATTGTAGTTGTGTGTTGTAGCTACATCCTATGGAATTTATTCCCAAGGTAGTTATTACATTGGATTCTCACAGTCTATTTTATTTTTTTTAATTTTTTTCGTAAGAGAGAAGTGACGATACTGACTTGGGAGAAGTGGATTTACATTCATAAGGCTGTTCATAGTGGATTTGTGTCGGATGTCACAGTGGTATGGTCGTCCAGAGTTGAGGATCACTATAGATGAGAATGCCTGTCGCCGTATATTCTCAGTTTCAGTCTTTACTGAGGTATTGGTACAAAGTTATACATGTACCGTTAGTACAGTATTGCAGCCAGGAATTTTAAACCAGAAGATACTGTCAATCTGATTAAAACACGCGGAAGTAAACGACCACAACGGTACGGGCGAAAATACCGAGCACATCACTACAGCTGGATTTTAATCAGTAAATTAATCAGATTTGGGATACTGTGTCCCACTACCATTTATTTTGGGGGATACTTTGCACATTTTGGGGACAACAATCAGTTGTCAATCAAATTTTGTATTATTTTGTAACAAACTAGTTTAACTGAACAAAGTTCAAGCTACCGGGAACGCACTGCTGTGTTTGAATTCGAGGCACTGCAGCAGTATACCGTATCTGCCACCAATCAGAGCTCAGACGGACTACAGTCAAGCAAATTATGGTATCAAGCGGTGTTTTAATTACTTTTCATCATAGCTAGCTCCGATATAGCATGTAAGCGTAAGCCTCAAAATAATTATGCAAAACAAAGGTCATCGTCAATAACAGATATTACTTGCAGACTACACCCAACACAGTTGACTCACGAGTGCGCCTGAGGTGACCTGCAGTACGAAAGAATGCGGGACAACAGGTTCCGTTTTGGGGACATTGTCGCAAGGGCACGTTCTAGCAAAACACTGATAGTGTGATATTATTTTGTTATGTGCACTCAGGTAATGTTAAAAAGATTTCATTGTTCTTTTTTCATTTTTGTTTTTTGTCATTTTTACATATTTATTGAAATGTTAGCTGAGATTAAAGACAAGAGTACATATACTCGTGAAAGAGGTTGACATGAATTTGGAAACAAAAAAAAATAATTCACATGGCCACTGTACTCCAATCTTCTCCGAAAAGGCCCTTGTCTTTTTTCATCAATTTCACTCAACTCAAGCGTAATATTAATGCGAGGTCAGACACTGACCTTTGCTATAGAAACAGCACTGTTGAAAAGAAAAGCCTATATAGCTCTAATAACGTATACACGTATTTGCCATCCATCACTTTTTTCTACGTGACAGTAATGCATGGATAATCACATAATTTGATTAAAATATGAAAATTATCACATTGTGCTGATCACAGACAGACAGCCAGATGCTGTACACTCTGCCCGAGGTCATAGCTGACAAATTCTCAAAGGTGCCACCAACCTCAAAAGTCAAAGTTTTGAACTTTTAAAAACTTAGGCCATGATAAAATATGCTTTTTTCTGCTGACATGCTTTCCAGAAATACATAACGGGTAGGTAAATTGGGAAATTTTATCATTTTTTATTTCCACAAAAAACAAATGCAAAATTTGTTAACATCATGATTTTTCATTTAAAAAAAGGTACGGGTAGGAGAATTTCAAGAGATAATTTAGATCTCAGATTAAGCTTTTTAACAGGGTAGGTTTGGTTACTAGAAACAAGGCCACGTTACTAGAAACAAACATGCCCGTATATATTTTTTGCTTTACAATATTTATAAATTTATAATGCTAGCCATTATTTTTTCTTTGCTAACCATATGCCTTTGTACCAGCAGCCAGTGCGGGTTTATATAATACCGTATAATCAATAGTTTATGTACTGTCACTTCTACAATGTGGTATCCAGCTGAACTAATCGGAGAACCAGATTTTTTTTTCTATCACTGTTTCGGTGTTTGCTAGTTTGCTATCTTGTTTTTCAATTTTTCGTGCGTTAAAACCATACAAAAATTTTTAAAAATTCATGTTTTTTTTTCAAATTCAATTTTCCTAGTATATTGCTTCAAAAGAACTACCATAAATTAAACATTCTTTTTGGCCGAATATCGATTTACACCATTTTCTCTTTTGTACTTCCCCCCTTGATTATGAGAAACGTCATCGCTGCGGTTTCTGCAACGCTGGTTTGTTCCTGCCGTTTTTGCAATCTATAAAAGAGCAAACAGTTGGCAACTTCATTGACAAACTAATTTCTTTTCCACTATTATCACACAGTATGGAAATGCAAAACCAATGCTGGGACAAAAAAAATCAATTTTGACTAAAATAGAGCGTGTCAATAAATGGAAATTCAGTCGTGTTGCATATTTACCGTGAAAATATTTCTAAAAAAGTTCAAAATGTACATTTGAATACTGACCTGTGATAATTTACATCGGGTGGCGTTGAAATATCGTGACATGAGTTTACGAAATATAACCACTATTTTATTATCAATTATGATCGATGATCAATGATGAATTGAACAGTGCTCATCATTTTGCTTTAAGTATTTCATGGATGATAATGTTCCTTTTCAAGGAAGACTCAGGACCTAAATGTCAGACAATGTGGTGAATATCAGAAATTTATCAATTTTGTGGTGCAATTAGATTTAATTTAGTGGACCAATGTCTGACAAAATTAACAACTATTGTCTGACATTTAAAAAATGTGTCATTTTTGTACCATATCTACACGTATGTGAGTCCTTCAAATCACCAGAAGGATTTTGGCACAAAAAATTCTAAAAAAAAAAACCCATACATGTACACAATACATGTATCTGCCCCCTTGAGCCAGCGTGTTGCAGGACAAGACCCTCAAATTTGACTCTTCAAGTAAGATTTCATTGAGAAAAGAAATTACCTTTCGTGCCTTGACAAAATCTTCTTGTCACCTTGCTCATTTGTGAGGAGAAAACTCTGTTATGTACTACATGTAAGTATGTGCTGATGAAAAGAATGTAAAATGCTGAGTCAGCATGTTTCCTTGCACGGCCACCATGTTTTGTAGTGGATTATGACAGAATTATGATCTAAACTTCACTACGAAAAGAAAGCACGATACTTTCCACTTTCTGGTTTACTCCGGTAGTATATGCTGCTTGACAGTTCCCACCCCTCCCTAACCTAATAAAAGCAGGATGGCTACAGGGTCTGATGCAATTGGCCGTACTACGCATATGGTGATACCGTGTACCTATTAAAACCCTTTTCCTGCCAGACAGTATCACTTCCCCATCAGCCAAGTCACTAAAAAGCGGTATTGAGCCAAAACATGACGTATTTTCACCCACTTGGCTTGGTCCGGTAAAGCATCTTTAGTCAAAAAAAATCAAGTTTACAGTATTTTTGTTTTCAACAGCTTTCAAATTTACAGTATTACCAAAATACACCATATGGAATATGTTGTGTTTCATTAATTTCAACCATCTTGACCTGGTGGTGAAATATGGACTTGGCAGGAAAAGGGATACGGTAGTAGAATCCATCTCTAGGACAGATATTTGGACTCTCAAACTTTTACTATTAGTTTTACAATTCTTTTCTGATCTACTACTTGTGGCGGCTAATTTTAAAACTCTTGGAGAAAGAAAAATTTTCATCATCTTAGTTTTTCAAAAACCTAAAGTTTTATTTTTCTCCACAGAGTTAACACAGGGATGATAGCAATTTGGGATTTATAATATCGGTAAATCTTGGGTTATTTGTAGAGAACAGTTGAAAGATTCCTTGAGGAAAGTGAGCACAAATGTTGAAGTCTTTTACTTTCAAGGTGCATAGTCCCTAAAATCTGCTTTGTTGCCATGCAGTGTAAGTTTTCACTCAGACTAAGAAATCTACTGTAGCCAGGATGGAAATTAGCTTTACAAAGATTTCAACTGATAAAGATCTGACTTTGTTAACATGCGATTGCACGCCTAAATCAATTTTTTAATCATATCATTTACAGTGCTGCACATTTTGTTATCATTGGGAAATTAATGACGTGCAAATGTCGTCACACAGCACCCTCCCCCGCCTAGAAAGGCACTCTAAGTTGAAGAATAATTAAAATGTTATTAGAGCCATCGATAATGTTATTTGTTTTTCTTGTAGGTACACAGAATCTAACATCTCTATATTTGGTTATTAATTTTTGATAAAGCGAGAAAGGCAATTTTAGCAAAGTCCCTCGACAAGACGACACAACAGGCGTGTTTGAAAGTGGCGAGTTCTGCTTACAATCTATCAATGCGTCTTTCACAATACACCATCCATCAACTACTTGATACGTTGTCCGGAATTTCCAAAACAGAAAATGAAATTTCCCAACGCAGTCCGCGGATCCGATGTCAAGACAGAAAAAAATTTATAATATGGTTCAAACATTTAACAGCAAGAAACGCGCTCCATGCAAAGAAAAATGCTAAAACCTATGAAGTTTGAGAATGCATAAATTTCGAGATGCAACCATGTATGGGAAATAAGTCAAGAACACTGTTAACTTTCAATATACAGATTTCACAAAGTGTGTTCAGTTATCCTTACCTGTATAACAGATCCCCACTCTGTTGAAGAAGAAATTTAAGACAGTGGTCGATTAACGACGGAGTTATGACAGAAACGAATTCTCCCCACTAACTAATGAATATTAGAGCTACTGTTGTAGATCTTTACGCTACCACAGAGGTAAAATTATATTAATATCATTAGCGACCATACCATTTTAGGACATGGGGGTGAGCAGCATGGCCTCAGCTGAGCCATACACTCCCCAAATGTTTTATCCTCTAGGTGCATGTGTTGTAGTCGATTATTTGTTGATTGCGAAACATTTATTTTATGCAATCTTGGGGGATTCAATCGCTTAAAGAAATCGGCTCACACTGTTACAGCGCAACTAATTAAGAAATATGTGTGGGATTTCAGGCGGATTGTTTATCTTCAATCAATTTCTAGTAGTAGAAGCTCTCAACGGAATTTAGATGTCATTATTGAAAGGCAAATGACAGAATATCTCATGTAAAAGGTACATGTATAACAAAATACATACAAACAGACAGACAGACGTACACTTTTTTACCAAAGATATTATGACTCAGATATAGTAAGCTTGTAGTTGTAGGTCCAAGTATTTGAAGACAGGCATAAATCTTTCAGATTTTCAAGTCTGTTTTCTTAAGAATCCTTGGGTGCTGTACCAATACAGTTGTCACTACATCTATTTTTGTACCAATACTGGTACATAATGTATGTATATCTTGGTATTACATTTGTTTTATAAGAAGTTAAAATTGAAATGCCTTGTTTTGGTAGTAGTGGAGCCACTGCTACATATTTCTAAGTATGTCCTGAAAATCTTAGAGAACAAACAGAAAAAAAAGACAACACCAAGAAGTAGGACAGACTTTTGATACATGTATGTACATGAGTAGACTATTCACAGCTGTACAATGGGCAAGTGCAGCTGGTTACTTTTAAATTGCGGCAACTTGATCAAAATCATTTCACGGTATAATACCGTATCTGCGCTCCTCGGAGGATGATAAGGAATCGATTTAAATTTACAATCGGCATTTTGAGAAATTGCCAGCGCTTAAAATAGACGCACCGACGCATTAGTAATGTCTATCTGACTTTTGTATCTTGAAATTATTGCTGGTTGGCGATACTTTTTTCCGGTCTAGAAATGCTGTCCAATATAGAAACTAGGACAGATTGGTATCGAACTGTCACATGATTGCTGAATTTTTTTCTGCATTAAAATTTGAAAATTTTGCGATGTGTGTCACAACAATAGCAAAACGGTGGCACCACAATATGTATGTAAATATCAGGAATGCAGAAAATAGCAGGCAGCCGACAAAAACAACCGGCTTTAGGTTAAAATTTGCCGGCTGTGAATATTTAGTTTTAGTAAAATAAGACATTTTGCACAAACTTTGTGCGATCACACACCACTTTTAACTGCCTATACTTTTTTGTCACGCGTACTAACCAAAATTTTCTACATCCTTGAATTTAATATGTTCAATTAACCCCCATTGAAAAAAAATTGGATTCGACCAAATGTGGTCGCAGAGAGGGTACTCTAATCCTCCATGGTTTGGCCCAAACCCATTGTTATCAATGGTGAGTAGGGACCTTTACAAGACAAACTCAGTGCAATTTATCGGTAAGTTTCATGATCACAACTTATTGTATACCGCCATGACAATACTAATTCTGGCTGAATTTCCATCAGCCTAATATCAGTGTTCATTGAAATTTTAGTTATCTAATTTGCAGCAACCATGGCAAGAGTCAAACAAATTATCTGCATAACTGGTGGCATTTTGGATTAGTATGTGACATTGAAACTACCACTACCAGTGGTCATAGCCACCATCATGAGATCCAAAACAAATCTGTCATTTTTACATCATTTACCAACAAAAAAATAATGATTTGTAGTTTTTTTTTTATCAGATTGGAGCAAGATAGATGCCCTAGTCATATCAATGCATGCTGTAGACAATACATGCACACTGCTAGAGTTTTGTGAATCGGCTGAAATACTTGATTTATGATGTTAAGGTAGAACGCACCTCGGGGACAGACGTTCGGACTCTCAAACTTTTACAGTTCTCTTCTGATATACCACATGTGGGGGTTCATTTTAAAGCTCTTGGTAAAAGAAATTTTTCACCTGCTTAGTTCTTTGAAATTCGAAAATTTTTATTTTTTGCCATAGAGTTAACACAAGGATGGCAGCCATTTTGAATTTCTAATATCGGTAAATCTTGGGTAATTTGTTTCTCTAGTACCAAAATTCGCACGGTAACCCCCTATTTTTATTCTTGATTTTGAAAGAGAATGATTGAAAGATTCCTTGAGGAAAGTTAGAGCAAAAGTTTAAGTCTTTCACTTTTGAGGTGCATATTACCTTAAGAGAGACTCTGGCAAACGGAATAGGTGAATAACTTTCAGGGGCAAAGACCAGCAAATTCAATACTAATTTTATTGATACATAAGGACAATAATTTGGCTAAAATAAACCTGGAGAGGACAGTTGGATGTCATGTCATTGTCAACATTGTGATCTGAAAAATGTGAAAGAAATGCATAAAAGTTTGTTTTTGAACACTAGAGGGCTTCAGTCATCTGCATGTGCCAAACCTCTACCACTACAACTCCCAAGGCTATGTGTGTTTTCAAACTCCTGACATACCAGGCAATGACACCAGGTTTGAGAGATATGGGTTGGCGATGGGCGGGGTGGGCTGGGCTGGGGATGGTGGTCAGTCCAGTTACACAAAACAGATGTGTAGCCCCACTCAGGATTGTACTGTGCATTCATATCACCGTATACATTAGTGCTGGTACAGGCAGACAAGGGGTAGTGGAATCAATTGATGCAAATTTTGCTACCCAAGAAACAAATTGGAAGTAAAATTCCTGATTTTCACAAAACTAAGCCAGTGAAAACTTTATTTATTCCTTAAGCTTTGAAATGAACCCCCACACGTGGTCGGCCAAATGAATATAACAAAAGTTTGATAGTCTGAACATCTGTCCCCGAAGTGCATTTTACCTTAATAGAAACACACTCGCATTGAAACCATTAAATCTTAAAACATCCGTTCACCCGCATACCAAGTCTATTTGGCAAAAATCCTACAATTTATACGACATGGATATATTACAAATACAATAACTGTCGCTGAATGCAGAGATCAAGAAATTTTATGAATCAATCGATGAAAACACTTATCTGAAGAAATGACGAGCGTAATTAAATTGCGATAATCTATCATTGCAGCTTGTAATGTCTCGGGTTGTAACATCCATTAAATGTTCAAACCACTTTTAAGAGCTGTACATTATTTCCCTAAATGCTGTCAGTAAAAACACGATCACAAAAAAAAAATCTGCACGGCACGCACAACATGAGATATCTACACACTTCACAGGGTATCATGCATTACAATATATTACATGTATACTTTCAATATAATGGTTCATAAAGTCTACAAAGTCAATCCTTCATTTTACATGGCATCAATAAATTTTAACCCTTTGAGCGCCAATATCAATTTTTATAACCTATATCAAAATATACACCAGTCAATTTTTTTCTAATTTTTGCTAAAATTTTGATAAAAATCTGAAGCCAATAAAATGTGATTTTCAGTTGGTCCAAAATTGTCAAAAAATTACAGAAAATTTCACAAAATTGATAAAATGTTGCACACTATAATTTTGGTGGGAAAAATTGCAGTGCTCAAAGGGTTAAACATGGTCGCAGACTAATACAGAGATTAGCTTGGATGGTCTAAGTCACTGTTCAAGTTTATTGAAAAAAGTGATCCGTGGGCAGTATTTGGTTTGATTACATTAATTTATGCACCATTATAATCTGTTTTATCAGAGTTTGTAATAACCATGACGATTGGCTGTCACTTTTTAAAAGCTGTCATAGTCAGGCATTGCATTCCGCTGATCCGTTTCTTCACTGTTTATGCAGTATAGTATGCTGTAAGGCCTTTTTTTGTGTTACTGGTTTTCAAACTGGCGAAGACAAAAATTATGCAACGAAATGCACTGACTGAGAATATACATGCTGGGACTTGAATCACTCCATGAGAATTATTTTAATGAATTTATAATAGAACTGGCAACATTTGAAGAACTTATGTTCATAGAAATCTACATCTAAATATTTTTATAAAATGAAATGAGGTAAAAAGTAATATGTAACATTATGAATGGGTCATCTTTTCCAAAACATTACAATTTACCGGCACTCACTGGTTTCATGGGTTTTCTTTAGTGCATTAGGAATTAGAAACTTTACTGAAGATGGGGTGAAAAGGCCTTTTGCTAAATTTATATAGTATTTTTTAAAGAAATTCGTGCAACTATTTTACGTTATCATTATTGGTGACAGACTGCGAGATTGTCTGTAGCGTGGTCATTGCCATTATTACAACAACTTTGTTTTTTTAATTATAAAACGACTCCAGTGCCATGTCACACTTTCTGTGCTAGATTCATCATAATAGGGTTAGGGATTCTGACAACAGGTGCCAGACGTCGAAAGTGACAACGGGTTTTTCGTAAACAAATGCTTCCAGCGGGCAGGGAGGTTAGTGTGAAAATCCCCAGCACTATGTGATAGGTGAGAATCTAGTGACACAGTTCAAAAGATGTGATTGCCTTCAACATGCAAACCGCGCTACGTTGCTTATCAACAACGCTACGAAAGGGGAACTATTCAGTTCAAACGCTCCGTAGTGATTTTGGCCTTTCACTTTTTTAACTGTTACTTGTCTTATGGCTAGGCAGGGTTTTTGGACATAAAAACACTCGTAGCTCGATGTTGAATTGACATGTAGCCTAAAAGCTAATTGTAAACAGGTAGGTCGTAATATTGGTGGCAGTAAAGATTACCGATTAATACTGTGGGATTTTTACCCGATAAAGCTGTACGCTTCGGTTACAACTGCAGCAGTGCGCGAGTTTGGTATTTGTCAACACAAATATCTCGCGCACTGTTTGCCTGTATTAATCTTAGAAAATGGCATTTCTCGACACTCGATACAATCATTTTTCGATGCAAACATTGGGAAGGTTACTGCGAACAGAGAACAAAAACCTTACCTTCTCTAATCCTTAAAAGCTCGTCGAAATAGCGTGCTGAAAACTGGTAAATATTTTCTGGTTGACTTCTGAGGACTTCGCGGGCCAGACCCTCAAGAAGGGTCTGGAAACCGTGAGGAACTCGTAACTTGGTGTTGGAGAACGGGACTGCCATCTTAGATTAAATTTTAAGAGTGAAAAATACGGCGTAACCACGTAGAAATATCGATTTGCACCTTGAAATATCGGGTTCCCTAATGTCTGTGGCACAGCTCAATGCTTCAATGGACGCCTTGCGTTTACACCTTGTTTCCTAACGACAACTCATGAATATGCATGACTATTCAACAATATTTCATTGGGAGGGAAAAACAGCGCCCTCTGAAATAAATGAGTTCAACCCAACAATTCTTTTGTTTGGCGGCGTTATTCAAACTGTCTGCGAAATGCCGACAAGTTGCAAAGTACACTGTACATGTTACCTCACAGAAATTCATGGTTGTATCACCGATATCAGTAGTGGCTTCTCAGTGGCATTTTCGAAGGATTGCTGGCCAGCTGTTGCTCACACACAACGTAAGGTTCAACCATGGATGTACAAAAATATTTTTGTACATCCATGGTTCAACTGACATGTCAGGTGACAACACAAAGCTTGTTCTTCTGCATTCAGATACAATATAATCAATCATTCAGAGCAACTTTTTATTCCAGCATATTTGCAGCCATAAGACTTTAGTAAATTATATAAACATTCAGGCAAAGAAATGTTAGGTATGTTTCTCATCCTAGGTTCCTGGTTTCCCACAAGAATGATGGCAGGATATTGGATTTTATTTTACAGTTTTGTTTTCTTTTTTTAGCTAAAAAGATTTGGCTAGTAAAAAGGATACATCAGTAGAAGATAATTGAAATGATGTGATCTTTCTGACATGCTGCAAGATGACGATGATGATAAGTTCACTGTTGAGTGGCATTGTGTATGATCCCACAGACATTGGCATATTCCACGGACCATAGCATATTATTAGTGTTTTCTTGTATGTATTAGAGATTTGTTTTCCATGCAAACATGGAAAATACTTTGATGCAGGTAGTTCAAATTGACAGCAACATACATGCATAAGAGAAAATACTGGATGAAAAGGGAGCATTAATAAAGAGAAATCAATGAAAAATATCATTTTGTGCCAGAGTTACTTTGCATAATCTGTCTCTTTGAGAGAATGCAGTTTACCCCTCTGTATCCCCCTCCATCGATATATTTGCATCCAATGTCAATCCACTATAGGGCAGCATGGACCTGCTGTTTTATGCATCATTCAGGGAGTAGATCACTGATGACCTTGACTTTGACTTGCTACTTTGACTTGTCATTTTACTGAGTAACACTTTAGAACTTCAACATGTAACAACCCTTTCTCCTTGAAAACCAAAACATAACAAAATGAAAAGACGGCAACTCAGATCATTTCAGTAACAATCAGTAGAACACTTGATATTTATAAACGATTTACGGTAAAGCTTTACCTAATCCAGCGATCAGTACTAAACCTGCAGTTGTCAAATTTCTCTTGCTAAAATCAAAAACAAGAATACTCTCTTTCTATGTCTTTATTTGTACAAATTTATTTATAGAAACAAAAATGAATACATTACCTATTTACATACATGTACATACAATGAAATATACAATACCCTGGTGGAAATTAAGTAGATCAAGTCCCTTATTTTGATTGGTGTGTAGGAATACAGCACCGACCAATCAATGTGTCCCTTACAAAAGTGACATCTTGAAAGCTAATTTTGAAAGGGAGGGGGTTGTCCCATCTGCTGCTGCTGTGTGTGGGACCAATATAATGGGTATGTTACTAGGCACAACATATCCAAACAGCCGTACTGAAACTGGTGACTCCAGCAGATGCAACTTCATATAAACGAAGGAATGCAACCAAAGTTTATTTGGCAAAGTCTAGCAGTGATTGGAAAGCTACAAAACTGGTGAACTATGAATATGCATCAATTTCTGAATTAGCTTGACATTTACTTGACATTCATCGCCAATTTCTTGGAA
>LD357413.1:83430-99608 GCA_001465055.1 Ptychodera flava
ACTCCCAATTTTTTGGAAAGGGCAAAATTTTTACAAAAAAAAAAATTTCCCACCCAAAGACCCACACCCCCCCCCCCCCCTTAAGCAACCTGTCACTCTTACAAATTTAGAAATTTACAAAAATTTCAGTGAATTCCTAATATAATAATACCTGTGCTCAAATAATTTGCTATGGATGCATTTAATGTGATTGCACTGGTAATAAAGTACTGTGATTGTGTTAATACACTGAGTGAATTGTGAATTTGAACTTTACTGCATATATTAAAACAATATACACATAGTTACTTGAATTGTAAATTTGAATTTACTGCAAACATTAAAACAATTTCACCTTTTTGCTTTCATTGTTTTAATACAAGCAGTTGAAACAATTAAGTAAATACTAATTCACATGACACGAAACCACAGTCATGATTGCAAGTTATTTTTTTGAATGAGGAGTTGTCATGTGGAAACTACAGAAAACTGTTAATTTGCACTCTTTAAACAAAAAGTCCTTACAGTATCATCTGGTATATAAAACAGTCTTGTTGACATACATGTGTCAAAAAATATCAATAATGGTATTTACATAAAAAGAAGCTTCATGAATACATTGGTAACAGTTGCAGTTACCTTGTGAAACAAAAACATATTTTACAGAAAAATAAATTGCCTTCTTGATACATTGGTCTACACTAACCCACACTAACCCTCTGGTGTGTGAATAGTTTTAAACTTGAAATTGCCACAATCATTGCTGACTTCAAATTCAACAAGATGGCTTCCAATGCCTAAAAAAAAACTTTTACATGTTTATTCATATCACAGTCCCTCTTTGAGTTCCTATCTTCACATTTATTGTTACACTTACGTGTTTAACTGTATCACATCGTGTGTGCATTTGACATACCCATCCCTTCGCCAACATGGTTTGACCCAAACCCACTGTTATCATTGTTGATTGGTGAGTGTGGACCATATTTCAGGAAGTGTGGGGATGAGGGTGAGCAGGTCCAATATGGGAGCATTTTCTACAGCTTTATTTCTATTTTACAACAAACATGCCCAGAGACATTCCAATGTACAAATTACAGAAAAAAAGAAAACAACAGAAAACACTGTGGGAACCAAACAGAATGAAAAGATTTTTTCTCCAAACCGAACATCTTGAATGTGTCCTCGCGTCTCAGTAAATAAGTCCGTTCTATTATTATTTAGTAAAGCGTTCAGCTGATTGCCTGGCAAAGGGTCTTGGACCTAATTACAGTCAACTAATTCACTTACTCTTCCTACTTTTGATAAAAAAAGCAAAATGTAGAATATACTTTGAAATTCTGTCCATGAAAGTGACAAAAGGACTCATATTGTATGTTCATTTGTTGGCATTCTATTACTTATAAATTACAGAAAGGCATTTTTGATTATTTTTGAAAAAATATAGAATAATAAATGTGACTTCTCTATAGATACATTATGTACAAAGGTATCATTGTTGTTCAATTTTGAAATGCCTGTATACACAACCCCTATTTAGCTTATAATGGAATCTTCCTCTAGCTCTGTCAGGTCATGTACATCTAGGACAGTTCCATTTCTTGGGAGTGCTTAGGATGATCAGTGTCTAGAGTTTCAATATATTACTCTTACCCATCCAGATTCTGAGGTCAATGGGAGGGGTGGGTTGGGGGGACGGCACTCTGTCAAAATAAAAAAGGGAGACTAATATTTCAATCTTTGATGTTGATCAATGTAATCTCATTCTGAAAATGCATCATAATTCATGAATACAAAATATGTTAATGAGTATCAATTAAGTTACGCAAATCTTTATGATCACGACTCATTATCAATGGTGAATATTCATCAATTGGGCATTGTATATTTTATACATTACTCAGTGCATTGACACCTATGCCATGAATTCCAAACCTAACCATGCCCTTATTACTTAAAAAGCTTTCCATATTGTAAGAAAATATTAAAATGTGATGTTACCGTGGTGATTCCTCTTCCGGCTGATCCAGTTCTGTCTCGTATTCATGGAGGTCATCCATGTCTGCGTCCAGTTGCTCTCCCAGCTCAGCTACCAGGGAATTCATCAACTACAATCAACAACAATGTTTGGATATTTATTTTTCCCCACGGAACAATCGTGGTGAGTTTTGTCATCTTTGGAAAGTATGTATAGAGGAAAAAAATTAACTGAAAATATGATTCAAGAGCTGAAGGTATCTGAATCTGCTTCATTCAATGTCTATATTGGGGAGCATTGGGTAAGGAGGAAAATATTTCAAGAATGTGAGGAGGGGGAGGAGGGGCATAGCACAGAGGATGAAAATAACATCTGCATTAATAGTTCTGACTACTAGACCACCTCTGGCAAATATTGTTTCGCAAACTGGCAGTGGGAGTCCTTATCTTGGTGTGCATGGGGAAGAAGACTCCCTAACTAGTGCAGATTTGCACAGCCCCTGCTGAGAGTCGCTGTCTTGCATCTCCGGTGAACTTCAAACTGTATATGTTGTGCAAATCGCACAAAGGTATGTAAGAAACAGAGAGGGATGGTATAGCAGCACTTACCGTGTCGGTTGTGAGGTCTTCGTGGAATTGTTTCATAGCCCTGTTGTCCTCTGTCAGTTTCCTCTGGTCTCTCACATTGAAATATTGATGTATTAGAATATCCAAGGTCATGGCTACAGAAATAGAACATCAAATCAAAATCACCATCCACTGATGTTTTGTTACTTATACTGGTGAGTGACATAATATAGAAATTTCATACCTCAATTGCAAAAGTATTACATCAACAAGTATATCACTGAATGTTTTCAGAGTGTAGATACTCAGATTGTTATGTATTCACAACAACGTTATGAATGGTGAACCCTTTCACCACCATGGTTCAGTCCAAACTTATTGTTATCAATGGTGATGGTGGACCGAACTACAGGGAAGTGGGGTGAACAGGTTAAACTGTGATCCAACTCACTATTATAGCATTGATAATGCAGTTGTTCAACCTCCTGACAAAATGTACTTGTGCTTACTCTTGCTGCTTTTTGCAGTAGTGTACTTGGATTTCTGAACAGGGAAATTGGAGCGAAAGTTATGAAACGATGTCAGGGTTGGACAAATGCTTTTCTCCCATAAGCAAATGAGGCAACATCACAGACTGTGAGAAAACAATGGCAAAAAATCACACTCACCGTCAAGGAATTTATCAAAGTACTCCCTCTCTGTCCAGATTTGTCCATTCCTTGCAATCATTGTCAGCAGGTAATCCAGGAAAAAACTCTCGATGACGACTTCCTCGGCATGGGCGGATACCTATGGAAAATACCAAGGAAAGTGAAACTAAATGCACTTGATACACTAATACATGTATAATGGTATGTCTGATCTGCTGTTTCACAGTGCGTACTCAATACACCTTGTCACGGTGCACTGTTCTGTCTGGCTTGGAAAAGGTTTTCAAAATCACATTTGTAAATACCAGCACGGACAAACAGACAGATAGACATACACACATGATATCTGAAGACCAGAATCACCGACGAGAGCAGATAGAGAGTTACTGCCCATACTGTATGGTACAAATTTTGCTACACAGGACACCGATACAAAAAGCTACAGTACCGGTAGGTCATACAAATCCACATGAAGGATTCAGCGAGATTATGCATCATGAGCATGTACATCCTGCTTCCCCCTTTCACATAAGTGGATTCACCCAAATAAAGAAAACTATGAACGGTTGAACCATATCTCAGCGATGGAAGGGCCAAAGATTCACAATTTCTTAGAAAGTATTTCACAACATGTACAGAACATTCCTGGAGTGAAATTTTTTAGAAGTCAAATGTTATCGATGACAGCTGAGCTTGGCGTTTAATCCTTTTTGTCATCCATGTTCAGGCTACTAATGGGAACTGAACAAGTGACTTGTCAATTTATGACGGAAGGGCAATGAAAAAGAATTAACCCTTTCACCACAATAGTTTAGCCCAAACCCATTGTTATCAATGGTGACTAAGGACCTGTTTACTGGGAATAGGGGATGATGAGGTTAAACATTGAAGCAATATCCAACAACGCTTACCTCTCTGTGTTGCTTCTTAATGACAGCGGCATCATATCTGGCCAGCGTCTCCTCTGCCAGCTCCTTGTGAAGTTCTAGAACTTCCTCCTTGACAAAGTCCTCGACAAAATCCTCCAGAATGACTTCAAATATTGCCTCACGGACCTGGATCAAGAAAAAGAGAGAATGTGAAAGTTGGTTCAATGACCTCCTGCTATATACAATCCATGGCACAGCTATGTTTCTGAAAAGTATTCTTTGATTTGATTGTTAGCCCGACATTGTTTATGTGCTTTAACATGGCCGACATGCCAGACTATGAGACAGTGCACATGGTGAAAAAGAAAAGTGTGATGTTAATTTCAAACCACACTCAAAATCACACCTGAGGAAAGGCTTTGACCAACAAATTGACAACACGTACATGCATGTATAAGATACACATAATGATACAATAACATGTAATATTTACATTATGTGGAACAGGGTACATGTACATCGATGCGTTTCTCTAAAACCTGAAGTTGAACATTTTGTACATCATTATTACATCAAGCATCATTCTGGCAAGGGGTTGGTACATAGCTAGCTATGTGCCCTGTACCTAACAAACATGGCTTTCTGGATGGAAACTTTGTGTCAATTTGAGGAACTATGGAAATATCTTTGTGTCATGCCCTACCGGTATATCTCTAAATGAAGACAAAAAAAATCTGCTTGTACTACTGACAATTTTATTTGTATAGTGGCATGTTATATTGGATTTGGGGGCACACTCATAGCTAAGACAACCTGAGAATCCTTTCACTTCAATGCGAGGGCTGTAAATATGAAGGTGTTTGTTGTAATACAGTGCTACGCTACATTTCACATGGTCTCATAAATGTCATTTCATATGTTGTACCACATGACGACCTGTAACGGTAACATTTTGCATGATCAGAATTGTCTGTACTTTGAAAAATCTCTGGAGTAAAGTTTACTCAGCTATATACTTCCAAAGAGGAAAAGAAAGAAAAAACTCACAGCGTCCTCTACATTTGGTTTCTCCACCTCCTCGAATAGTTCCATGAACGCATCATAGACAGCGGCTCTGTTGAGATGATCCTGCACCAAGTCTTCTATGGTATCAGCGACCACCAACTCCACACTCTCCTTGACCACTTCGTCTACCAGGTCACTGCTGAACTCCTCCACACGATCCCTGGTCTTCCGTTGGTCAGCCATGTAACTGCAACGGCCAATGAAATGAGAGAATCAAACTGTGAATGTTTCATTTCCCCGTATCGGCAAAAATTCAACAGCAGTCGCAAATGTTGTGAATGTGGATTTTTTTTTCAACATTTACATTTTTTACAAGACTTCTCCAGCGTGCTACTGGTATGGGCTCATCTCAGAATAACTAAAATTTTCACCATTCCTGTATTTGTGAAAAGAGAAATTTTTTTTCATTCACAGCCTCAACACAGAGCACAGCAGCAATTTCAGATTCAAAATGTCTGTGGATTTGGGGTAGTTTATGTTTCTGATCCATAACTGTGCGCATTGACCTCTGATTTTTCTTCTTGATTATGATTTCAAAAAAACTGTTTAAACTTTCTGGGAGAAAAGTTTGACCAAAAGTTTAGAACTTTCAATTTACTTTGAGATGCACACTGTGTACCTTACAAGAATTTTACACACAAAAAGAAACTAAAGAAGCAATATGAAAACAGACCTGTCCAGCCTTGCTGTAGTTGATTTTATAACCATCTCCTCAATCATTTCCTCCACTGTCTCATCTACAATGTCTTCACAGGACAGAACGGCTGGTACAAATAATGGATGATCTCGAGGCTGAAAAGAAAGTACAAAGAAAGACCCTCATCTTGTAAGTTGCTAAATTATTTTGTTTTGCATATATCTCTACACAAATGACCTGAGTACCTTCATAAACAATACAAAAATACTGTCAATGACACTGGCAAATGTTTACGAGTTTCATTTTGGAGGTAAATCTTACCAACAACTCATCTGTCAAGACACCTGCATACACAAATGATCTTTATAACTGGTTGCATTTTCTTCTAAGTTTTGAACTTTTCAAGGTGTTACTGACAACATCATATGATAACATCTACATCTGTTTTGAAAAGTTGTCTTTTTTTGACTCATATACTTAAGCAATAAAGCACACCCAGTGACGGTATACCATGAGATTTTGACCAGTTCACGACATACATGCATGAGCGATAGCGAGTGCATATACATGAAGTGAACTGGTCAAAATACGAGTGGTATACCGTCACTGGGTGTGATTTATTGCTATTATATATCATACGAGTTATATTGAAATTCTGGCATGGAAAATCAGAGAAAGATTTTTGGGGACTTGCCGAGAGCTCATGTGTGTGCTAACCATGGTATATTGCGAATATACCGGTACCACGGTTCTTTTCACGTCTCGACCAATCAGATTGCTGCATTTGCGTCATCAATATACTGGAATGATATAATTTCTCATATCTTACCAGGTAACGTTTCTCAGAGAGTGCTTCTATCAGCAGATCTGGGACGATTTCTCTCTCTATGGTTCCATTGATGAAGTCATCAACGAAGGCCTTCGCTTGGTCTTCATTCCTGAGGTAGTTTGCAGATTCTAAGCCCTGCATTGCAAGAACAAGACCAGTAAGATCTAATCTAACCTTTGCTGTATTCTCCAGTATTTTTCAGGATTTTTTACATTCTACTTCAAACATCATATTTGGTAGATTACCCAGCCGGGCCAGATATTCAAACTCAAAAACTTTTACAGTAATCTTTTGTCTATCACTTGTGGGGATCATTTAAAGCTCATGAATGTACTAAATGGAGTTTTCACTGGCATATTTCAGTGAAAATACAAAATGTAATTTTCTTGCAAAGAGTTGTCACTGGCATGGCAGCCAATTTGAATTTGAAGTGTCTGTAAATATTCAGTAATTTGTTTGTCCGGTAACAAGCTTTGCACTGTGACCCCTGATTGACACTATTGAATTTCAAGATGGCATGGTTTCACGTTTTATAATGGAAAGTTTGAACAAAAGTTTGAGTCATTCAATTTTGAGGCGCACATACCGGTACATGTACTACCTGTAAATAACTACCGGGTAGTGTTCAATTTTTTCACACATATTACTCCCTTGATAGTCAGCTGGTGAACCTTTCTTATAACATTTACGGAAAAGTGAAATCGAGGATGAGATTCTCAAAACTCAGATTTCGAAAAACTGCATCTGACCTGTCTGGTTCGGTACCCTCTGTAGACACTCTGGATAGCCACTGCCGCATCGTCCGGAGTACTGTATCTCTTCTTTTTGTTACGTTTTTGCCTTTTCTTCTTCTGAGGAAATTAAACAAAAATTGATTTCACATAAAAATGACATGCATGTGTTACGTTGTGAGTGCAGTTGAAACAGGATGCAGTGTGTAAGCATTCTTGTCAGAGAAAGGTACATGTTGAATGCGTCTCGGTGACAGACATTAGGACTCTCAAACTTTTACAATTCTGTTTTGGTCTACCACTTCAAGGGGTTGAATTTGAAGCTCTTGGAGCAAATTAAGTTTTCCCCAGGTTGTTTTTGTGAAAACTGCGAATTTTATTTTTCCCTATACATATAACACAGGGCCAAGGGATGCAGCCTCTTTTAATTTCAAACATTGGTAAATATCGGATAATTTATTCGGATGGTAGCGCCATTAAATCATACCGGTATTCTTGATTTTGAAAGAGAATCGTTGAAAGTTCGCATGAGGAGAATTTGACCATAAGTTTAAATATTTCATTTTTGTGGCACAAACTACCGTAATTCATTGACAAGAAGCTTCACTCGCCAATATTTCTTGAAGAAACTTGTGTTGGAAAGACAACATATTGGTATACCAGTAGGCACACTGCACATGAAAAAATTCTGCTGCTATGGAAAGCCTCAGCTGAGTCAAGTTTACAGATAGCAGTACCCGGTATATTAGGATGTTGCATGATTATTTTACCAACCCTTTGAGTGCTGTAATTGTTGCTACCAACATTTTAGTGCAACATTTTTACCAATTTTTAAGAATTTTTCTGTAAGTTTTTGATAATTTTGGACCAAATGGACAATAATTTTATTGGCTACAGTTTTTTTATCAAAATTTAGACAAAAATCTGAAAAAAGTTGACTGGAGTATTTTTCTAAAGGTGACAAAAATTGACTCTGGCGCTCAAGGTTTTTGAGCGCCAAAGTTAATTTTAGTCACCTTCATAAAATATTCAAGAGTCATTTTTTCCAAGATTTTTACCAAAATTTTGATAAAAACCCGTAGCCAATACCATATGATGTCCATTTGGTCAAAAATTTTCAAAAAATTACAGAAAAATTCATAAAAATGCGTAAAATTTTGCACTAAAATTTTGGTGGGGAAAATTACAGTATTCAAAGGGTTGAGAAAGAATGCTACCCCAGTACTTTATGTGCCAGCACTATATATGTTAATGTGCATTAGGTATATCTGAAGATATGTGTATAAAGTATTACTTCAGGTTCATTTGGTTTATATACAGTTTTATATACAATTATTTTATGTTTAAAACACAATGTTATTATGTGTCTACAGTGGCATTTCATTTGCAAACATTACAATATTATGAGCATAAAGCATTATTTGATGATTAAATACTATTATTTACACTACATGTAGTTTAAACTGTATGATATTTCATTATACAGTATTATTTTATGTTCAAACATTAGGATATTATGTGCACAAAGAATATCATTTTTCAAAATCATTTCTGATTAGTAACAGCTATTTAAATAGAACTTGACTGGAAGTGGCTGTTTCTCTAAGCAGAACAGCCTAACTGCATTATTATAGTATCACGTATCATATAATCTTACAAGTGCAAATGAGGACCTACCTTCAGCACTGAACCAAGATCATCATACACCGACGCCCTACCCGACGCGTTCTCGTTTAGGGTTGACAAGGCTATTGCCAGACCATCAGGACTGCTGGGTTTTGATTTTCCGGGATTGGCATAGTCCGCACCTACTGTAAGGTAACTTATCGGGCCACTATGACTTCCATAAGGATTTGCCGGTAATGGGTTTATATACTGCAATGTCTCGTCAGTTACTTTGTATGGATTACGTTCCCCTCCGGGCAAATAATCATTTCCGGGATTCAGGTATTTTTGTTCGCCTGGCAGGTATCCCGGCTGCCTGTATGCACTGCTAGCTCTACTGGAAGTATCAGATTCTGTGTCGGAAGTTCTCCGGGACCTTACAAGCAATTTTCTCTTCTTCTTGGTTTTGGGATAGCGGTATATTCCGAGAATGGAGGGCTGAAATCCATTGTATCGCAAACTGGAATACAAATCATCAGGCTCGGCAACTCCGTTGGTTTTGTGGGACGGATTACGGCTATATCCGTTGGCGACTGTCTTTGATCCATAACTGCCTTTGGGTTTCCCGGAATATTTGGAGCTCTGCTTACTGCGGTTGGAATATCTGTAACTACCAGGGTTGCTGCGACCTTTGCCCTTGCCGGGGTCATGGCGGGCATAGCCCCTGGGGTCTGACGGATCCAGAAAGTTTCTCTGATCAATCGGGTCCGGATAATCCCTGTGATATCTTGGGTCGTAGTGACTGCTTCTGTCTCTTGGATAGTCCGAGTAGTGACTGTCAATGGACGGTTCTCTGTAATAAATGAGGAACAGAAGGACCTGTTGTGATGCAAGCAACCTGGACTCAGAAAAAATTGATTGTTTACATACCTGCCCAAAACAAGTTAATTTTTTGTCAGTCATATATAATGTTACAATTAACTGCTTGATAAGAGGACACATGAAAATACTTTCCAGTTTTTTGCTTCCTGTGATCAGAAGTTGGGTACACCAGGTATACAGTATGAAAGACATAATTTTCAGGGCTGTGCCATATTCCATTGGCAGGCAAGTTTTTAAGCTACATTATCCAGACATTGAGCTTTTAATTTTATTTTCAATGAATTTTCATGCTGCTACATGTAGACTAGTGCAGTGAAATGACTGACTTTCTTAGTGATAAACTTTTTCTTTGACAGACCGTGATTTCGTAGATGTACAAAATCTGTCACTTGATTCATTTTCAGTGTTAGTATAAGGGTGAGCGTTATACCCGGTGTGAAGTACAATGCATGTGATGGCAGGGAAGAGTGTAGATCAGTGGACCCACACAGAATTTGCATTAAATAACAAGTAACTTGGGGAGTCACTAGGGTTAGGGGTGAAGTACAATACATACGGTAATCTGATAACCCCTTTAGTTCCTATCTGAAGGTTTTTATTGTACCTTATAACCACCATTTGTGTCCCTTGAACATGAAGACAGACTACAATACTCTTTATACATACATAGCCACCATTCTGCATGCAAGTCCTCTACAAAGTTATAAATTTTACATGCAGAAATTTTTAACACCCTTCAGTAAGACCATATATTTCTAGACTTCAGGAATGCGCTTGGAGATCATAAACTGCAAAGACTGATTCCAAACTTGCGTAAAAGAAACTGTTTGTTACTAAATAAAGTTAAAAGGCAAATCAATTTATCATGAAAATGTAAACAAAATTGCATATTTGTTTTGTTTTGCTTTTTTCAGGGGAGATATGACAAAAAGAATTTAAAACAGGAATTCGTGACGCAATGGTAATTATTTTGGCTTTACAGGGTAAAAACTTTACTTTGTTAAGGGAGGGGGTAATTTGTTACCTTTCAAAAGCATCCTCCCGCGGCATTAAAGGGGGCACAACTTCATAGGTGCTCCTCTGCAGGTTGCCAGGGTAACCAGACACTGGGGTGTCGATGGACGGAGTGTTGTGACCAGGTGGAGTATCCAGTCTGTGAAATCAAAGAAAGTGAGATTAATGCATATTGGGTATTGTACTGAATAGGATGAAAAAGCACATGAGCTTGGCATTTCATTGTTCTCATGACATTGAACTAGTAGTACTAGTACTACTAGTTCAATGGCAAACTCATAGCCTAAGGGCCAGAGATGCTAACTTCCGATGATTTGTTCATTATTTCTATTTTGTATGTCAATGGCGAATTCATATTTTACTCCCCAAAGAACGTTGTGACACACTATTTAGTTTGTCAACATAGCAGAGCCTGCATAGCATGTACATGTGTAAAATGTATGTATTGTTATTGCTTACATTTGAATTCTTGTCAGGACCAGAATCCACTATACAGTTCACACATGTACAGGCCAAGTTGACAAGCTGAATACTATATGTATATCAACGATATGCTTTGGGGAGTAGAACAAGAAATTATGGTTGACATTAAAAACTAAATGGCAAAAAAATAATCACCAAAAGTTAGCATTACTGGCTCTTTTAATCTTTCATGCTAGAGTTCCTCATTGACAGGCAATCACACAATTGGAGATTAAAGGGACTGTTTTGACAAAACTGTTCAATGCAGAGATGTTGAATTTGAAAGAAAAATGTATGATGATATTCATTATTTATAAGTGCTTTGTAGTGTCAACTGTAAGATTTCCATTTTCAACAGAATTGCTTTGATTGTTGACAAACAGTTTTTGAGGTTTTTTTTTTCTGTAAGGCACCAAGTTAGCAAAGCTGTTTTTCGTTTCATTTGTTTGTTTAGGGATTTTTCAGTAAAACTGCCTTATAGTTGATGTTTCTATTTCTTTCAATATGATTTTTGAAGCTGAAAAACAAAGCATACCAATTCATATCATAAACAAACTTGAAAAAATAAATCGAATGTGACAGCTGTGGAACTCAAATCCACATTAGCAGCATCTTTTTCCTTTTTTTTTTGATAAACTGTTTGAAATTAAACGCAACTTATGACCAAATGCTGACCGAAGTGTCACCACAGAATACTGTTTAAACATTTGTGATGACCATGGCGCATTAAAGTAGAACGCACCTCAGGGACAGATATCCGGACTCTCAAACTTTTACAATTCTTTTCTGATCTACCACTTGTGGGGATTCATTTTAAAGCTCTTGGTATGAGAAACATCATAGTTTTTGGAAAATCGAAAATTTTATTTTTCTCCATAGAGTTAACACAGGGATGGCGGCCATTTTGAATTTCAAATATCAGTAAATCTTGGGTAATTTGTTTTTCTGGTACCAAAATTTGCACAGTGACCCTAATTTTTATTATTAATTTTGAAGGCAAATGCTTGATAGATTCCTTGAGGGAAGTTTGAGCAAAACTTTAAGTATTTCACTGTTGAAGCGCATACTACCGGTACATGTACCTCAAGGTTTCTGCCCATGTTTTGACCGACACCACTGAACAAAAGGCTTGCAAGAATCACAGTAAAAATTGATAAGGGAAGTCATTACTGCATGCATCAGCATACTAATTATGAGTCATGAAGAACAGACATAACAAAGACTCAGTATTCAACACTTTACTAGCAATCCCTTGCTGAACAAAGACACAACACTCTGTTACCAAATCACCATTGTTAGTGGATGTAATCCTTTGCAATATTTCTTACAATGGTGAGATTTCTGGAAAGAAATTGCACAGGCTAGTGAGGGGAGGTCAATGAAAGGTTAATCTTACATTGCACAAACAGTTTGCGGTAAACAAGTTGAGTTGTCAGTACTCTCTAGAACATGGCAAAGCAGTCAATCAGTTTGTAAAACATCCCTGAAGGAATACATAACTTACAACAGTTTTCAATAAACACTTTTGGACTGATTTTTTGAACATGCAGTTTTGGATAAGTCACAGTAGCATTGTTCCACAAATTTTACAGCTGTGTACATAGAATTTATCAAATTCAATCCTAGCATAAACTTGCGTTAAATGTGTAGCAACCATCAAAATGATTCAAGTACTGAGGTTGATAAATCTCAATCGGCATGTATCCCTTGCAATGTTTCTGTCACCCGGGAAACCAGAAAAAAACTTTTGTTGGTGTTTTCACAGAACAATGGCCATGTCTGTTGTGCACTGGTGGTAGTCAGTTCTTCCTAAACACCATAGTTTGTGGAGACAATCTCGTCCCACAGTGACACTATGTTTATTCTATGAACATTCACGATAAGAGTAGAATTTTCGGATCCAAAACTCGTTTAGAGATTGAATATTTGACCATGCATCAGTTCATGCAGTTGGTAAATACCCAGTGAGATTTCAATAAAAAGGGCAATGTCCAGAAACACAGATTAAGTAGACAGTAATGCCTACCTACAGTGATATTTCTGTTGTAAGGTAGTATGTGCCTCGAAACTGCACAACTTTCAAGTTTTTGTTTAAACTTGTCTCAAGGAAACTTTTGACCAAGTTCTCTTTCAAAATCCAGAATAAAAATCAGGGGTCACCCTCCAAATTTTGGTAGTAGAGAGAGAAATTACCCAATATTTAATGACACTTGAAATTTGAAATGGCTGCCATCCCTGTATTACCGGTAAGTCTACAGTATGGGGAAAACAAAATTTTAGATTTTCACAAACATATGTAGCCGAGCAAAACTTAATTTACCCCATGGGCTTCAACATATGCGCCCCCTCACCCCACCCCCTCCCCTACCAAAGTGGCAGACCAAAAATATGTTGTAAAAGATGAACAGTCCAAATATCTGTCCCCAAGGCAGATTCTACCTTTGTTGAAAGGACACAATGATTTTCTTTTAGCATTTAATTTCTATGTACTGCTACCTCCATGGTACCAGTATTATCATTATGCATGCGAAATATTTTAAAAGCTACAGGGTACTGTGTTGGCAAATTCAAGTGACACAGGATTGCATTACCAGATTGCATTGGGCAATTATGAGCTAAGAATTGGAAAAATACAACCAAGCTGTACTTACTGTGGTAGATGTTTTGGGGGTGGTGTACGGTGGTACCCATTCCTGTAGCTTGGTGACACCTTGCCAGCGTATGACCGGGTGCTGCTTGCTGTGTTCTGCCGCGACGAGCTCTGTTTCTTCCTGGCTTTTTGCAACCTGTGGGAAATAATTCATCATGTGCTTATATGATTCGCACCGGTTGCCAAGAATTTCTCTTGCCAAGACATCGGATGTGGGAATGAATGTCATTATTCATGGACTGGCTGCAGTGATGTGATTCACCATTTTTCCCATTGTATGTGCCGGGAAATATACAGTATGCCAGGGAAAGCCACATTGCTGTGGATATTTGTGGATACGATGGCAAAGAAAAAATGTCTACAAGCCACTGGTACAGGTCTACAATGTACAATCTACAACATTCCTTAATTCATGTCATCGGTCGGCAGTCTTCAAAAATATAGTAAATGGGTAAAAATTTCATTTCACAACTAAGAAAGAGTGCCATTTGAAATTAGCTCCTGAACTGAACTGAACTGAGTTACATTCATGCAAAATACTGTGCTCCTGTTATTAAATTTGCCATATCAGCCTGACAGGTCAGCAAAACTTCATAGCACCCTCCCCTCCTATTTTTATTGGGAAATATCCCTCACACTCACAGGGACTCAATCCAAAGCTAAACTGGAAGGAGTTTCAGGTCAGGGTTAGCTTTGGCTTAGCGTCGATTAGCTGTGGGTCCATAGCTGTGGTATTTTCAGACGGGATTCCTGCCTTTTACAGACTGGTTTTGACTTGTATGATTTTAGCCCCGCCACCACATGCGGGGTTAAAATCGTAAGAAAGTCAAAACCAGCCCGTAAAAGGCAGGAATCCCGTCCGAAAACACCACAGCTATGGACCCACAGCTAAGCGTTGATAACAGAGATTACATTCCGATCAAAATGCTGAAAGTTTGCCTTCCATCATATTCTTCCAAAATATATATCTCAGCACCATTTTACAAGCCACAAACTGAAGATGTAAAATCGCCATACACAAAATACAGACGCCAAGACACCTTGTAACTATGGCAATGTGTGTTGTATCAGTTTATATATCAGTTTGTGGCTATACCACTTATAAAATGGTGCCTGTATCTCTCCTTGAAATTTACTTTATTTGCTAATGTTATAACTGATTCTGGTCTCTGTCTGAAGACTAGTTTATGCACGGAGTAATGTTAAACCAGGTGGAGACGGCAAAATGTTCAATTACTTTTGGCATCAATCTTCAATAGTCATCTTCAGGACAAAATAAGGTAAAGCTGGGGTTACTGATGCGTGTGTGGGACATTAAAACATCAAAATTTTGATGAGAAACTCCGCTGAAATTTCTTGTTTTGTGTTTTGAAGTACTACACATGATGCTCTCTATGAATATTGACATTCGGATGTGAGCGTAGACGAGCTAAAATAGTATTTCCTTCGCAAACAATCTCGTATAAATCATATAATAAGGCAATTAAGGTGTTCACAGATTGTGTGTGTCTAGTGCAAACTAATCAATACACCTTAAAAAGACATCAATGGCGAATAAAATCAATAATTAATGAAAGTACTTAGCTGGTAATTGAAGAGGAAAATCTGGAGAGCGCTGATTTCACCTGCGAGAAATCGAGGCTCGTTTTACCGGGGTTGTCGGCTTTCATAGTGCATTTTAGATGGCGTATTACCCCTAAATTCATTATCATGTACTCTACGACAATGAATATAACTGGTCGTCCATAAGCAATTTTAGCAAT
Organism: Ptychodera flava; assembly: GCA_001465055.1. NCBI lineage: Eukaryota > Metazoa > Hemichordata > Enteropneusta > Ptychoderidae > Ptychodera > Ptychodera flava. The sequence goes on from LD357413.1 coordinate 99,111, forward strand.
GCTCTGGCCTGTCGACATCGCGTCGGGGAACACGATCGATTGAGCAATCTTGTTACGCCATCGAACGTACACCTACTTACTTTTCTTGGAGTTTCTCCCAGGTCTCCTCTCGACCCCTGTCGTAAATATTCGCCATTATCGCCCACTCTTTGCGTCAAAATCGTCGAGAATCCTACATGGTTGCCCCATTATGCGCTCAGTTTGTTTGGTGTTGTTAACCTACATGGAATGTCCGCCATTTTGACATAAGAGTGTCTGCGCACGCGCCGTAACTTTCAGTGACCCCGGCAGGCCACTTCACTTCACGTCGGATCGAGACCCAAGGGATCCCGGGCGCGACAACTTTCGCTAATGACTCCAGGAAATGGGGAAACGGCGAAATGAAGAAATGATGAAACTAAAAAATTGAGAAATTAATTATCACCTAAAGTATGCTTGATACGATGTCAATAACCAACGTGAGCTGGGTAGTTTTAGAGTAGGAGTTTATGTTTAGGG
>LD357413.1:99658-112079 GCA_001465055.1 Ptychodera flava
GGGTGTGGAGGGAAGTGGTGGGGGGTGGTGGTGGGGTTACTCAAAATATTGAAAACTTCAAGGGTGGGTTACTCAAAATGTGGAGCAAAACGTGGAGATGAAGAAGGGGGTTATTCAATTTTTTGTGCGAAATAAATTGAAACACCTCTCAGATTGCGCCATTGCACACATTTTCGCAAAACTTTTGATGCTCGTGCTCTCCCCACTTGGAGTGTTCTTAACAGTCTTGGTAAAAGACAAATTGAAAACACCTTCCTGACTGCACCAGACTGCACCACTTAACATTTCTCAATTTTTTCACGGGATCTAGGACAAAACTGAACTGTTGTGAATTCATCCGTTATTATCACAGAAACATAATTTTAATTGCCTTCAGTTCATACCATGTTGACAACTAAACATACCGTATTCCGAAGTTCAGGCTGTTCATTAGAAGCTGGCAGCTAGAAAAATGATACATGCAAGAATTCGAAGGTCACAGATTTTCCATTCTTGCATACTCTATGGTCTTTAGTCCCTGGCAAACTGAGAACTGTTTTTTCACAAAACGTATTGTCATTGTTTGGTTGTTGAATATTGTGACTCAAACACTGATCATGCAAAACATTAAAAAATATCAGAGTTCAATATCATTTTCAAACAATTTTACTGAGTGCAAAATAAATTGAAACAACTCTCAGATTGCACCATTAGACACATCAATTTCTCAAAATATTCTATACAAGAGCGGGAACCCTCTTTGGGTATACTAATAGTTTTACTCATCAAATAAAATTGAAAACACCTCTCAGATTGCACCAGGCAGCACTATCGCACACATCAATTTCTCAAAATTTCCCATGCCAGATATGGGACATCACTTCTGATGCTTTCCCCCTCAGCCTCTCGCTTGTTCTCCCCCTTGTACTTTCAAGTTCTGCCCATGAAGACGGATATCTTAGTGTAAACCCTGTCCTTATAGCCATCCAAAATAATACTATATGGTTGGGTACTGGTTATAGCGTGAGTTTTTATGTCTGTATGATGTTGTTACTTTGAAATTCGTTTTGTTGGTTTCACCTTTTTCAACCGTCATGAGATAAACGGTGATAATCTGGCAGGGTACATCAGGATTAGAAAGGTCTTTACTATTGCTGTATACATGTGTTGGTATTTAACTTTACTAAGGGGGGGGGGGTTAGTCAAAATTTCTGAGTTATAGAGGGGGGTTACTCAAATTTATCGGCACGGTTGGTGTGGGAGTACTCGAAATTTAGGAGTTTCCGACGATGATTCCCGGCTCCGACCCCAGGCCGTAAAGAATGGCGGCTCCCTTAGTTTATGCTGTGAGTTTATGCTAAATGTACCGACGTTCTCATAGGCCTGCGTAGACATAAAACGAGTCTACAGCACTGTACGCCTGTGACCTTGGCCGCGCGCTACCTCGAGCTCAAGCCTTGAGATAGCTGTTTCTACAGACTACCCAGCCAACGTGCGCCTGTGGCTGTTTCGCAGGAAAGTACGTGCTATGAAATTGGAATTCTGCAAATCCCGATTAATTCCCCAAGATTGTTCTTCTTGCGTTAAATGCAGTCATCAGATTTGACGTGATTTTCATGACAAGTGTACCGGGCAAGTGTAACATAGCAGTTGGAAAAACAAAATGGGAATTTGTTATGCTAAATTGTAACATGAAATTGAGATGAATGAAACGGCGAGTTTTTTTTACCACAGAATTTAACCCTTTTCTCTGATTTGTGTACCTTTCTGGCTAATTTACCAACGAAACATCTGCTTGGTTTTGTTGTTTTTAATGATGCGGCAGGCTTTGAATTGTGGTTTGGAAATAGCATGGAGAGAATAAAATGTCGCCGTCACAGCAAGAATAAATTTCAGCACTTGACAGGCTTCTGCCACGTTTAGACACAGTCAGTAGGTTGATTAGCACGTCTGTATGTACAACGTCGCAACTCGTACCAGATATGAGCGGCAATATTGACATTTATTCTTTCTATTTACAGTATCAAAAGCCCGACGAAGTTGTAAACCTGACGTACTGGTTATGACCACAACCGCTCTCTGTCGCTTGATATTCGCGAAATACGCTAGTTTCGCGAGCGTGCGGCTTTCAGTTTATCATTGTCATTTTCCAAGAAAATTTTCGCAAGCAGAGAAACACAGCTGAATATGAACTGTCAAGCAATATACAGAACTCTGCATTGGAAAGTTACTGTGAAAGTTTCTTGACTTTAGGCCCATAAATCTAGGTGGCATGCTAGGTTTTTGAACATCAAATCTCCGGCCATCGTCAGGTACTCACAGCGTGGACGCAGATACCCGAGCGCAAACTCGATTTTCCTTCGTGGGTGGTATGGTACGAGAAATTTCAAAATAAAAATCACTACATGTAAATCTAGCGCTACATATCGGAAAGAAATTTCGCCCATAGTTCATAGAGAATTCAACTTATGTTACTTATAACCAGGCGTATTGAAAGATAAATTTATCAAATCTTACATTACTTAGTGTCTTATTTGTTTACATTGCAGAAAAATCGCGAAGTCAAAATGTTGTCTCGTTCGTTTTGAGAAAAAAAATACAGCTCATTCACTCCTGATTTTTCACGTAGTACTCCCTACATTTTTTCTTCTCCAAGTTTGATTTTTTCACTCAGACATCAAACTTAAACGCAGTGCCCTTGGTTTTGGCGCGGCGATAAGGCCGTGAAACGGAAAAAGCATAGGCGAGTACAGGTCACAAATTTTATCGACAAAGCTTTTTAAACACTTTAACATGAAACCTGTCTCTGTTGTTGTTGTTATCCCTGTACTTTGTCTTCTTTGTATAAATTTATTTGTGCTCGACCCTAATGTTCCCCCCCCCCCCTTTCTGGCTCAATACGCAAGTGTGCATTTCAGAAACGATCGGTGACAATCACAGTAATAGTTCATTTATTTGTGTTATAAATTCAAAATGACCACTCAGAAATTCAAGGCTTCAGTGAATCGCCTCATGTTTTATGCTTAATTTTCTGCACTTTTACAGAGGAGATACTTTCCCCAGCGCAACCAGTTCAGGATGAGATTCTTTGATAAACGCTACAATGAGTATTATCGCCAGAGGGCAGCCCTCGCGCATGCGCTTTAGCTGTTGTTTTAGGGATTCGTAAGGGGGGTAGTACCTGTACCCACGCATGAGCGGTCACTTTTGATTAGGAACCATTATTTTTAAAATTACGTCCCATAAAATACTCGATCTCAAACTTACTTGTCGAAATTGAACGAAAATGTGGAGAGCTCCACCTACCTGAACCGTCGTCCAGTCAGTCTGATATGTCACAGTGTTGCTCTGAAGGGCGCACCAGGACCCCTTGGCAACCATGAAATTTGGCATAAGCATGCTTAGCAACAACGGAAAATTCGCATATCTGCGTCCGCATTGCCAAGGTGTATGACTAGATATCTACTTTCAACGTTATGCAAGATGTCAATGCATTAATTCCAAAAATGTGAATCAATTCTTAACGGGTCTGCTTCGGAATAAAATGTCTCGACTCGCAATTTGACTTCTGTACAGTGTTATATTGAATACAAATAATTTTGCACTCTGATATGACATTTCACCATGACAACAGTGGACATCGGGATATTGTCACCCTATAGAGGTGGATGGGATACATAAATAGAGAAGAGGCTCAGTCTTAAATTTAACACCCGTTTATTTCACACTTGTATAAAAGTTACTTATCCTCAGGATAGGCAGCGGATCTCTCTCCGGGAACTAGCAAGCTCCCCCCCCCTCTCTCTCTCTCTCTCTCTCTCTCTCTCTCTCTCGTGCTTCTCCCATCTCCCGGATATTTATACCAAAATATTGTTTTCTTCTGTAGGCCCTACAATACACAAAAGGCGTTCTTTGATGACACGATAGGTATGAATTAAAAATAAAACAATACATCCAATCACAAAATCTTTAAGGCTCTTAATCTCAAATTTGCATTTCTCAATTACTATCTAAAAGTTAATGTGACACGTAACAAACGTTATATCCTTTAATTTTCATGATCATTCATTAAGTATTAATTATATTCATTATTCTAATATCATTCAAACATGATGAGTACCTAGAGCATTAACTTTGTGTGAGTCAAACTACCTTGGCAACACCGACTTCTACAATGTAACATGGAAAACGTAGGTTGAAGACGCTATATCGGTGCAAACCGACACATATGGATATACACATAATTCTATCTATCTACATTTCTACAAACGGCTGAAACTGTCTTGTTTGTACGTAGACCTCGGTCCATCCGGGATTAGTGTGTTGTCCGACGGCCCACAGATAAGTCGATCATCGTCAGTATATTAGGTAAGTTTGAAGGCTGCAGCGCTTCTTCCTGGACATAAAAATGTCAAGAGATGAGATGTTCTTAGTACAGTATATTCAGTGGTATCAGCTGACATGTGTTCTCAGTAGTACTGGGGTTATTATATTTCTATCTAAACATTACAGTAGCCTAAATCAAGCCTAATATATTAACTCACCTCTGATGAACTGTGGCACCTCAACGCAGCACCTAGTTCTTCCCTTCTCTGTGTCATCAGAGACCTGACAATAAAATCTTGCATGGAACCTGGATGAATGTCTTTGCATTGGACAGGAACCTGGGAAACAAACAAAATAACGATGAGCACAGAACTCGATCTCTTGTAGCTGTGATATCGCAGCGGTTCCTTTGGCCACGGTGACCTTTACCCCCGAGCGCGTTCCACCAGCACAGTTGCGATATCACAGCCAGTGCGCCGATCAACCGTAGACGCAGGTTCGAGGTCTGGCATGCGAGAGTACTGAAACTTCTGCTGCCGCTACGGCAAACCGGCATCGATTGTGCATGGTTCAAAAGACTTATAGTTTTTTTAAACACTGATGTAATTGCTTAATGACCAGAAGAGGAGTATATAGATACCTCTGTGAATAATTCACATTTTGGTTTGCTATCGCTGCTCTGACAGATCTTGTGTGAATGTAGTTTTCACTGTCTCGAGCTCCGTGTTTTGAAACTGTAAAACTTTGATTTTCTCCGTACACTAGACATAGGGATTGTGGCACAATTGTACGGCAAATAGGTGTGTAATTTGTACAGTGTGATAGTAGTGTACATGTACAGTGTGATAGTAATCAACTGGTTGTGCATTTTTCTGTCTCTTATGGGTGTGGAGAAGCATGTCGCGCATACGAACGTGGAGGGCAGAGAGAAAGCATACGTTATACGTTCACAAGCATTAACATTCGTATGGACGTGATTGACCTCGTGCTTTGCACTCGGATTGCGCAGCTCGCGCCTTCGGCGCTGCTCTTCCCATTCCCCCTCCCCCATCGTCGTATGTGCGAGAGACTGCTTACTACTCCGAATTTAGTCTTGATTTTCAAAGAGAATGGTTTAACATGATTTACTTAAAGAAAGTTTGCACTCAAAGAGTTCAGATCTCTCGTTGACGAAGGTACGTGCCACCTTGTAACCAGTTGATTTGAGTTCTAGCATTTCTTAGATTTTATCGAAACATTTCAATAAATCCAGAACAAGTAGCTACGAATGAAACTTGCCTCTAATGATTCTGGATACCAGAACAATTCACGTCGTCTGTTCAGTCCCTCTGCCAGACGACTTACATTGTAATCATACAGGGAATCATCTTCATTCTCTTCGCAAGCGACTGATAGCTACAAATAAATAAATAAATAGATAAATAGATAAATAAATAATAAGTACATTTCAGTTCAGTACAAATAAATGGAACATCTCCTCACACGCGAACGTCGCAAAGTATTGGACAACATTGCTCAAAAGGAAAGTTCTATTATCTCAATAGCCGTCGTACTTAGGCCTATTAACCACAACTTTGTGAATGTTGGAAAATTTGGAAATTGAAAACTTTTCTTACCTGTTCGATCATCTTATATCCACCAGAAAAGTTACCCTGGTCATTGATAAAGATATACTCTCCGAAGGCACGATGTTCACATCCTTCAGAATCCTCAGGTAGGCATGCGCACTCAAAGGCGTGACTGCTCTTCACGATAAAATACGACGCCCCTGTTATGTGGTTGGTGATAGCTACTGTTAGAGTACATGCACGGCCACTTCATAAGGGGGTAGTAATGGTTTATGGAACAGCTGCAAGTCGAAGGGAGAAGTCCCCAGTTTGATATTCATTTCGGGAACGCTGTTTCGCTGAGTTAGTCATGTCAACCGGACTAATTTATCTGCGTAATGTTTACAGCAAAACCATAAATATTTGCTAAAAATAAATGCCAGTGTGGAAAATTTCTATGATCGTTGTCATCTGCACCCACACGCTGTTAATGATTCACGACGTTGGCGACTGAGGTTCGCTGATTTTTCGTTGAGACATATACCGGACTGATCACTCGTCCATGCCATAGGGGCCATTGTTTACATGTCCGTCCCCGGTGGTGGGGGCGGAGAGTAGGAATATCGCTTGGTCTCAGCATGGATGTACAATAAAATTTTGTACAATCCTGGTATCAGTAAAGGTTTCTTCTTGCCATTGTTTTTTTTTTTTCAATACGTTTGACTATTTATACTACCGACCTTTGATGTCTTGGTATCATCTTCGTACAAGTTTTGTAGAGATTTCTTGTTCTCCTTCACTAGTTTCATGTATTTGTCCTTGACAAACTTACTCGAGGTTTTATCGCTATGCTGCTTCTGTTATCTGACGCACCAAAGCAAGGATGGGTAAATTACTAATCTGTGGATGCTGTCAGCAGATTATCACAGGATTAACTTTGACAAAGTCAACAACGAACACACCAGCCAGGACATACCTCACTAGTGATCTGATATCGATCGGGACACCATGCATGCCTCACAGGGCTATTTCATAGTATGTATGATTCTGTTGTGAAATTTATCGAGTAGTACGTACGTCTTCATAGCGGGTCAATGCCAAGGTCATCTGCCCAGGAGCACGTGTTTGTTTACATTTTTTCGACTTGAACACGATAGAATATGAGGTTTTGGTCAAGTCGTATATAAAGCGTCTAGCGTCTTTTGAGGTGGGATATTTTTTTTCTTCTTAACCATTATAGGTCGTAAGACGTACTAGTATCGGATGATTGCATAGCGAAATCCAGTCCTTATACTAAGAAGACAGACAGGTACCGGTTACTAACGTTTGTTGATCTATCTCCATATTTTCATTACCACAATTCAGATCATTTTGTATAGTAGTTTATTGACTTTAAATATTATTGGCATGTTCTTCTAGACAGTCCACAGTCCCCTGCGCCTTTCCAGTCTCTATACTGGTGTAGTCTCTCGCACATACGACGGTAGGAGGATCGCTAGCGAAGCGCCGAAGGCGCGACGGACTGTTGTCCTTTTTGAACTTGGGTTGCTTTTTGGACTTGGGAGTACAGGGGTTACCTTGTGGTTTTACTCAATTAAACATAGATCTTCAGTTGAATCAAATAAATTGAAGTACCTCTTTATGTGATGACTCCCTTGTTACTGAGAGCTGGATGGTGAGTAAGCTCTGCTGTAACCAGGAGTAAACTGTGCTTTGAGCACAGTTTACTCCTGGTTACAGCAGAGCAGAGTGGTATTTAGGGGGTCAAAGCGGCGGCCGGTATGTATCACTCCACTCGCAACAGTGTCTGTGGTGATGAGCACCAAGATCAGCCACGTCGTTGTGTATTGCTAATTACAATAATTTATGCTCGTTTATGAGTTCTACTTTCTGATTGGCTCCGTTCAGCCAGCGCTGAAAACCAGCGATAGATCCGCGAATCTCTGCGTAATCAACCACGGTCTCTTAGGGATGGACCATTAGACCTTGGGAGGGGGGAGGGTGGTCACAATGAAATTGTGAATTTTTTTTTACTATTGTAAATTTTGAATTTTTTTTTCCAATTGAGATTAGCTTTGCAAATTTTTTTCAGAGTAAATTTTCAGATTTATAATTTTTTTTTAGTTTGTCGCTGTCTGAAGATAAAGAGGGCAAAGATGTGGTGAAAAGCACCACAAGCGGCCGCGCAAGCGGTTGGAGCTTTTGAAAAAATAGAGATTAAAATGGTGTTATTTGGTGGCAATTGGGGAGTATTTTTGCAGGGGGGAGGTCAGGAGCGGGGACACCCCCTTCCTGCCGTTGGAGCTTCTGAAATATAGCGATTAAAATGGTGTTATTTGGTGGCACTTGGGGAGCATTTTTTTTCAGATTACACATCTTCCTCTGAAACATGGTCTTCTTGCTCCTCAGTAGCTTCCTATTGTTTTGAAAATTGACTATTTTGGTTCCCTTTCTACTGCGTGGTGAAATGCCTACATTCACCCCACCAAACATCATGCATATCTCAGGATTTACAATTGATTTTGACAAGCTAAGAAGCTTTTTGCAAAATATAGTGAAATTTGCATATTTGTGTTTTTAGAGCAATTCTTGCCCTTTTTTGATCAAAACATCTATTTCTCTGTAGCAGCATATCCAAATTGATTGAATGTGTATAGATGTGGTGAAATTTCAATATTTGTCTTTTTAGGGCAATTTATGCCATTCATGGTCAAAATATCTGTATTCTCTGAAAGGGCTTGTCCAATTTCTTTGAAATTTGCTACATAAGTCCCTTAAGATTTGTTTAAATCATGCTCCTTTTTTGTGGTGGAAAAATTCTTCAGATAAATGTCATTCAGCATTTGCTACACAAAAACGATTATTCATGCAGATTTATTCAGTATTTGCTATCGAGAAACTTTCAAAGTTCAACCCTTTTGTGTGTTTTGGTGTTCGGATTTGTTGGATAGATGGCATTCTACGTAGTGTATTGTTGAATGTTAAAAAATGAGTTGCTGTTGTTTTTTGAGGCTGTTTTTTGAGGAAAAAAAGAGTTGAAAATGCCTTTTTAAAAGCAAAATAATCACATTATGACTTGATATGTTGTTTTATCATTATTGACGTGTTTCTACTTGTTCACCCATTCTTGCATTTATCATTGCAATAAAATGCTGTGAAAAAAATGAACCTGATGTGGCCTGCATCTGTTTACCTTGATCTTAAAAGGCAAATACAACTTTCTGTCTTGACAACCATACCATAGTTTCAATGTTTTACCCAGTGTACCTGCTTGGTTTGTACGCAGGAAACAAGTAGAAAACAGGCTCTATAATTTTATAATTTTCAAGTGATCAGAATACAAAAGTCCTGAAAAGATAAGATAATCACAACTTCCAGTATAAGGGATACAGTCACTCTAAATGTATAAATTAAAATTAAAAATGTGCCTGGAGGATGTACAAAAAATACAGAAAGTTGCTTCCTGTCGGTAAAATCTAAAAAAAAATTCAAGATTTTAAAGACTTTTCAGATTTTTTTACGCATTTGTCTTCTTAATTATTTTTTTTTTATTTTGCAAACTAGTTTGAAGATTTTTTTTCCTAACTTCGTGCTCTGAATTTTTTTTCTTCTGTTTTTGACCACCCCCTCCCAAGATCTAATGGTCCGTCCCTTAACGGGTAGCCCTGAGCTGTTGCCGTAAAGAGGCGCGTGGTTTACGACGATGCACAGAGGCACCCTTTGTCGGCAGGGTGCTGTGCGTAACCACGGCATAAGCGCATAGTGACGCTCAAAGTGTTCAACGCACCGTAATACCACAAAGAAACATAGACAGAGTCGCAACGGGTATTGTTTAAGGGTGAAGCGGTTACGTAACCCATCCATGTTCGCCTCGCCTCAGGTTGCTCTCGCCTCTCTTTTCCGAAGAGTGCCAACCATGCATCCTTCGGTAATTTTCGGATTTTCGCTGACTGTTAAAAGTATGTTCGGCAAAGTTTGTGTTGTTGTTGTCGTTTGGTGCTGAGCGGAATTGACGTGCTGGCGAAAACGGGAGTGTTTCTAGCTTCAGGAAGTGAGTTTTACCGTTTTAAAAATTCCTCTCATATTTCTATGAATATATAATGAGTGTGATTGAACCAAATTTGAAAGTCTTTTATCGGTACTGTCTGATTTTACGCAATGGTTTACGGTCAGTCATACCGTCTTTTACACGTGCGTCAAGGAAGGACTTGTTTATGAAACTGCTGGCTTGTTATGATTTGATTGGCATGAAGCAGTGTTTCTGGCCTGAGAGCTCACAAAGTAACTATGGTTGCTACGCGACTGGAAGTACGATGCCATCTCGTCGTATTTTTCGCATAATCTCGTGCAATTATCAACCACAAACAAAACCTCCAAAAAGTTTAACACCTTTGATGCTCATTTTAATATGAAATGCCAATAGTCTACCGAGGCGACCATGGAACAAAAGGCATGCCGTGTTTTCAGTCTGACTATACTATTTGTCTGTGGTAATACACACAGAAACTCCGAGCGCCAGTGGCAGAGGGATTGGGTCAAGTAAAGGTCACGTGTCACATTCAAGCATGGATATTGCGATACTTTTAATTAAATTTAAGGAACATGTAAATAAACACAAAGTCTTCACCCGGCAAAGCATTTGGAGGGATACAGAAGTTATTCTAACAAGTGATGTAGCATATCCAACTTCAGTATCCTTCAAAATGCTGCGCAAGTTCATGGGGTTTTTAGTGACTTATGACGGGAACTCACTGTCATGATAATTCCAACCTCTAGGGGAAAAAACACAGATTGAACGATATATATCTTAGATGTCTTGAAAGGGGATAAGTTTTGAAAGTTGTGTAACATTATACTCGCTGTTAAATTTCTAACTTTCCTCCTTAAATTAATTCTAACGTTGTTCGTTTAAAGAAGTGGGCTAGTTGAAAAACTAGGAAGCGGTTGTTTAAGAGCTGAAAAGCCGACGCTAAAAAAGAGAAGATCTATTACTAAATATAAATGGAAAAAAATCGGCGAAATGAGCTAGCAAAAGCTACAAAACTTTAATTTTACTTGTAAATCACCACGTCAAGTATATATGTCATCTGTTACGCTGCCAGATTTTCGAAAATGTTCAATAAGAATTAATAACGGATCCGTTAAAGATTCTGAATAAGAATTTACAATTCTCATCCCGTAAATTCTTAGCCGAACCAGATTTGGCCCGTTTCCGCTGCACAGCACTTCCAGCGATAGCGTTTGGGAGGTAACCATTGCCAACTACCGATGTTCAGATTCTTGCACAATTCATGGATTTGTAGGCGGATCCGCAGGTTCGTCAGTCGGACGCAATCTCAAGCTATAAATGTGACATCCTTCTCGATTTCACTTTCTTCAAGAAGGACAATTTGGGTTAACTCATCGTTAGCATCTTCGTCGCAGTTTTCAGCCATGTAGTCTGCGAACTTGTTCGTTTAACCCTACAATGCATATAAAATACAATAATATTAATTAAAAACTCTATGAATGATTACACATTGGAAAAGGAATGTGTAATTAGAATGAGAAAGTGTAACTTCCTCACTAATGCTTTGACTCTGCTGTCATTCCGTGGCACTATTGGAATTCTCATAGGTGTCGATGAGACTTGGTCTAGTGATCTGAACGGAGTATTTTGGCCTTCGTCCATAATGCAAACAATCTCCGAAGGTCAAAATATCCCGTTTAGATTATTAGACTACAGAGACTAGGTGAGACTCAGTCTAGAGTCTCACCACTGTCCAGTCAAAATGTCAAGTCTCCCGCCGTGAGAGCGGTGAAAATTTACAAAATCATGGGTGATGATAATTAGGCTGCCACACAGTTTTCACCATATGCTGGCGACGACCGGAAAAGAATTTGCTACCCAGTAGTGTTGAGAATGACAGCAAAGTCTCACTGTTGGTGAGAAATTAAAGTGGCGCTTTCACACTCAAGTCACACATTTCTTTTCATTCATAAGATGCAACATAAATTTGGACGTATTTCAATTATGTATATAGTTGGCAATAAATAGACCCACATTAGACATATTATTGAAAGTGACAGCTTAACTGTCACTCTAAAATCTAACATTTGTAAACCTATCTCGACTGTCGTGTGACCACTTCAAAGCGATCTTGACAATGAGTAGCGTGGCGCACAGTGGGTCTCAGCAGAGCGCGTCGCGGCACAACATGGACATATCAAGCATTTCTGTTAATCATGATAGCATACAATATCGCAAGCGTGACGAAATAAACCTAAGGCCCTTACCGACTACCCTGTCTAAAACAAGAGAAACAGTATCCAAGTTTCCGGGATGGATGGAAATTCCCCATTTGCTACCTTATAAGGAGGAATGTTCTGAAACAATGCGGAGTTTGTTCGATGGGAAAGTTCGAAACGAAATTCTCGCTTTCTCGTCACTAGTTCCTATGTGTAGTGGTTCTGTTCGAACGACCACAGTCACCTGTGGTCTATTCCGCTCTACGTCTACGCGCCCCATAGACATGTGTGAAGACCTCTAAGTGGTCCCTGACTTCAAAGTGGTCCCCGTAGTTGTAATT